>CAUYLG010046030.1:0-43817 GCA_963573385.1 Cacajao melanocephalus | reverse complement strand
TGGCTCCTCCGCCGGGAATCTCCTAGTCTGTGGGCAACAAAAATTCGTCTGAAAGTGCGGCGTCCACTCACTCTCTGCGCTTTCACTGGGAGCTACAATCCTGAGCTGTTGTTAATCGGCCATCTTGGATCTCTCTCCTATGGGATACATTTTGATCTTGAAAACTGCCATCTCTTTCAATTTCATTCCATGTGGTTTGGATAAAGCTGATTTTACTGTGAAGACACAGAAGCATATATTATGTGGATCTTGCCAATCAGCACAGTGCATTACTCTGGCTGCAGCAGTGGATTCATAGATGAACAAATGACACATTCAGGGCCAATAAGATGAATGAAACCTTATGGTGGAGGGAGTGTTCTTGGATAGGATAATCTCACACTTTCTTAAAAAACATGAAACTTAGAGCGTGTATAGTTGTGAGCTGCATAATCTGTTTTTAAACCAAGAGGGAGAGCTTGCTGTAGAATAGCACTGATATTATGGTTAGGAGAGTTGAATGATAGAGAATAGGAAACTAAATCCTAGAACATTGTTTCTACTGCTGATCAAATAACTTCTGATTTTTTTTTAGTCACATAAGACAATAACTAATCTTTCTGTTTAAGACTTTGGAATAACTTTTCTGTCTGTAACAGATAGCACCTTTCAAGATACATCACACAACCACCCCTAAAAAGATTATCTCCTCCAGATCCAGCATAGAGAAGTGCTTGGTGTCCATTGCTTATGGAACTTAGAATTCAATCTTCCATTTCATAATCTATTTTCCCTGCCTCTTTGCTTCTAAAAAGTACTCTGTCTTCAAATCCTGTCTGTGTCAACTAATCTGATCTTTTCCATTGGCACAGGGCCCAGAATATTGAGCTGACTTGCTTACTGCAATCAGGCAGAATGAATTAGGGAATGGTCAGCCTTGTTGTGAATTTCATATTTGAAACTATGTCAACAGTCTTGTTGACCTGGTTTAACCCTCTGTGGAAACTCTTCTTGTTTTTCAAAAGACAGAAAGTATTTATGGTATCACTCTACTTATGAAGTTTTTCACCTTCTCTCAAATGCCTGGACTTCCGAATGCTGGCTACCTACTTTGACAGAAGACAGTAGAGATGTCAGAGAAGAAACAGAGGAAAAGGAAGAACAAGCAGATATTAATATTTTACTAACTTATCTTGATTCATTAAAGTTCTTAAATGTCAATTAATAATTGAAACATTCAGCTGACACATGATCGATTATTTGGTGTTCATGAGTAACTTCAATGCGTGTGAGGAGGTCAACCTATGTGTTGACCCATGTGCTCATCTGAGAATGTCAATCTACAGGTCAAACCCCATAGTTTCTTGCACCAACAATTGCTAGTCAAAGGCCTCTACTTTTCCTGAGAAATCATGGGTATTATTACAGAAGAATTTCCAAGAATCAGGAATAAGTAATGATGAGTTCCAACAAAATGCAGAGATGATTTTAAATAAGAACCCCAAGGAGATCAGGTGTGTGTCTTTATATCACAAGTACTCTCTTGAAGATCTAATACTGGGAGACTATGTAAGTGTCACCTTGGCAGGAAGGAGGAGATGATGATTCAAGATGACCTTGGAAGAAGTGGGACATCTCTCTGTTAGTTAGCTAGGGAGGCCATAACAAAGTACCATAGACTAAGTAGCTCAAACAACAAATATTTATTTTACTTCCATCATTCCGAAGGATAGAAGCTCCAGATCAAGGTGTCAGTATTGATTTCTTCTTCTGAAGCCTCTCTCCTTCTCTTAGGGATGATTCTCTTCTCCTTCTGTCTTTACATTGTCTTTTCACTGTGTCCACACACGTCTCTGTCCAAATTTTTCTTTTTGTAAGAACACCAGTCATATTGGGTTAGGACATACCCTAAGGACCTAATTTTAACTTCATTACCTCTTCAAAGACCTATCCCTAAATATGGTTAGATTCTGAGGTAGTGGGGGTTAAGACTTCTATATATAAATTTGAGTGGACACAATTTAGTCCATAACATTCTCCTGCTCTGTTCCTTTTCTCATTTGTTATGACACAAATTCCACAGCCCATTCTCTTCAGAGACTCTCCTTATATTCTCTATAGCTAATTTTAGAAAGAAAAACAAACAAACAAACAACAAAAACAAAAACAAAAAGCAAAGCTGTTATTATTGAATGTGTTTCTCTTTTTGGAATTCATGAACTACATATTAACATATCACAGTAAAGTGGGTGCTTACTATGTGACTGACAAAGAAGTGTAAAACATGGAATAGAGTGTTACTCACATGCACAATGTGAGCAGAACTTCATAACTAATAACAAAATTCTGTGGTCATGATTCAGCCTATAATGTATGTTACAGATAAGACCTTATTATTTAGGATAAAATAATTTTGTGTGATGTTTAAAATATTCTCCATGCTGCTTTAATATGTACCACTTCCCCTTACTCCTGTCTTGTTATACGGATGTTCTGGTAAAAAGTTGTAATTATTTATTAAAAGGTAATGTACACTTTGTAAGCACTTTACATATTTAATATAAAGACCACATAAGTTGGGTGTGGTTGGTAATATTATTCTGTTAATTTTGAAGAAGAATAAACTTTGGGAATTTAATAGCCTGACCAAGGTCACATACAAATAAGTGGCAAAAATTGAATCTGAAACTAATTTAGTTGTGTTCAGAAGTTGGGCTCTAAACATCATCCTGATGCCAATAAAGTGTTATTTTATGCCTAACAATAGCTATATTTAAAAAAAATTAGCTAAAACGTAAGTACATTGTTCTTTAATAAAGTGACATCATAATATTCTCCTGAATTCATGACAGTATAACTAATTTCAAAAGTAAACAACACCTTACAAAACATTTCACTGTAGTGTCAAGAGGAAATAATATTTGTTAGTGCATACATTTTACATTTTGCTCTGTTTTTAAAATTTTCATTTAAATGAAAACTAATAGATAATGACAACAAAAAAATGAAATAACAGAATGCAATTATCTATTGACTGGAGATACTGTGACAATGAAATCCCTAAAACATTATTACCATTTTTTCAATTAGAAACTTTAATCAAGTTATGCACAACTCTGTAAGATCAAATATGTGTTCTATTGTCCTAAGACATAAAGCTTGAGAATCTAAAAGTTTACATGCAGTTCTCAATCTCAAGGTGTTAATTGCTTTTTTATAATAAGAAAAAGCCCAAACATATTTATTTAATTAGAAGTCTATAATAGGTCTAGTAAAAGAAGACAGGCAAAATTTTATATAGAGCTGATTGTTTGATAATCTCCTTGAGATGATTTTAAATTTTAGAATATTTAGGGAAACAAACTGTTTTTTAATTTTGGCAAAAATAAATTAGTTAATTATGTGAGAAAAATCTAAATAAAGTGCCACTAGCTTAACTGAAACAAAGTGCACACTGTTTCATGAGCACCTCACTCATATTAAGCACCTCACTACATATTAAGAAATCACGCTTTTACTCTGTCATTGACTCATTTGCAATTCATGACTTTATTTATAATCCACTGTGGGCTCTGTCACTGTACCATTTGCTAACTCCTACTATATCTTCAAGTATGGACGATAAGTTTTTTACTGATTGCTGATGATCTTTTTGTGACTCAGATAGCTGATGCTCTGTTGCCAACTATCCTTAAGTATAAATTCTTACTTTCCATTCCAAGTCAATCAAAAATACCAGCCACTCAAAATCTGTCCATTGTCCGATATTGATTCCAAGAATCAGCAGATAATCTGATGCACCCTACTTGCATATTATATTTGTGTTTTTTTTTTAACTTAAGCTAAATCAAAGTTTAACTTAATTTTAAGAGGATAGAGTTTGGCAGTAAATGGCATTATCTGAAGTCTCACTTCCTTGTACTATTAGCCAAGGGGTAAACTGCAAGTGGGTGTCATTGCACACCTTTCCATGGAGTTCTTTGACTTATTCTTATCTGAAACAAATTGCTGTGGACTCTTACAAACTCTTTCAGCCATCAGTCTTTTCCCATGTTTTGAGTCAGAGTTTTTTGCTTTTACTCTTTCATTGACTTATTTGCAACTCATGACTTCATTTATAACCCACTTTGGGCTCTGTCACTCCTATTTCAAAATCAACAACCTGCCAAACACTTCAACTCTTGTCAGGGTGCATCCTTCATTTTCTTAATTAGTCTAAAACTTGAATTTCAGCCTGGATATTTCATAAAGATTTCAAAATTTACCTTATCCTAAATGATCCTGTTACTTTTAACTAAATCTGTCAATAAAATCCTTTTTATTAAATTTCAGTGAATGACTACATTATCTATCAATTGTCTAGGCCAGAAGCCATTAACCTGAGGTCCAGTGGATTTTCCTGTTTATATTCTCTCAAAGGCCATCAATTACAGAATTCTGTGTATTGCATTTCTTTTATCTGGTTCTTTTCTTCCACCATAATGCCACACATTTGGGTGCTTATTTTTTTTCTCCTGTGCTACTGCAATAACCATCTACATTTTTCTGGCTAATAACTATGATCAATATATTCCTGGTTCCATATTCTTGATTTTGATATATGCTTCTGTCTAGCTATTTCTTCAGCTTTTGAATTAAGTTTCCCAGTAGTTTCCTGGATTTGTTCAGTTCTTTGATTTCTGTGTCGTCTGAATCTCAACTTTTTTTTTCTATCATTCTTAGTCCAGTAAAAACCTACTATCCTGGCTAAGTTTAAAATTCATCACCAGTAACAAAGAGATTCAGGAATTGATATGTAGTCCATATTTACTGATCCAGCATCAATCCAAACTCTTTGCTTTTATGTGACGTAATTATAGCTTGGAGCTAGTTTGTGACATCTCATGGTTACTTCTATGATCTTGGGTTTGCATGTGCTTATCACCCTTTAAAGACATCAGCTCTTGAAAAATTTCTTCTCACTAAGTTTTCATATCAATGTTACCTTTTTGGTGATTTTCCTGACTCCTTCCAATTAGATTTGTTTTCCTCACCTTCTTCTGTGTTCTCAAGATTATAGAGAAACAATGATGAATAAGAAAGAAGGGGACAGGTGGGGTGGTTCATGCCTGTAATCCCAGCACTTTGGGAGGCTGAGACCAGCAGACATCACAAGGTCAGGAATTTGAGACCAGCCTGACCAACATGGTGAAACCCGTATCTACTAAAATACAAAAATTAGCCCGGTGCGGTGGCACCAGCCTATAATCCCAAGCTACTCAGGAGGCTGAGGCAGGAGAATTGCTTGAATCTGGGAGGAGGAGGCTGCAGTGAGCCAAGATCACACCACTGCACTCCAGCCTGGGTGACAGAGCAAGGCTCTGTCTCAAACAAAAACAAAAACAAAAACAAACAAACAAAAAAAGTTGGGAGGGGGTATTTGTTGTAGGGATTATATTAAGATAAAGTTAATTGTTCTACTGACCAAATCCAAATTCCTTAATAAACAATAAAATTGATTTTTTTTATTTATGACAAGTCTGAAACAGTGTTATTTTACAGTGAATACAAAAAAAAAATCCACAAGATGCTATAGTGACTTGGGCTACTTCTGTCAAAGATTGCACTCGACCTATCAAACTGACAAGAAAGACTTTAAGACTATAGCAGTAAGTGTCAAGATTATTGCAGTCAGAGAAGGAGAATAAATTCAATGCCATTGAAATAAAAGGAGAGAAGAGTAAGCACTCTGATGAGCTAGTGGAGGAGTACTGGAGGGTATTAGTGTGGTCAATGTGTTTAAACCATTTGCATTTGCTATTTGTGCTTACTGAAGTTAGACTCCTACTTTACCACAGAGCTAGAGGCTCTATCTTTCTTGATGATTGCATTTCAAAGGGATGGCTCTCAGGTTTTTGAGAAAGGCATTCCTGGGTTGTAGAAAATTTGCATCTCAAAGGGGTAGAGAAAGAATTAGTAATTGCAAATTTTTTAAACACCCTAAAAGGTTGGAAGCTTTAGTTAGGAAGAAACCTGCCTAAATCTGTCTAAAGTTTTTCAAACTGAGGGGAACTTTACAGCTATCTTGGTTACTTTTGGTATATTTCTATCATCTACACATACCTTTGACAGTTCCATAGTTTGTCTCTATCAATCAAATGCATAAGGAAAGTCCATGAATGATACCAGGAGAGGTTTCACAGTCTAGTCCTGAAAGTGGCACATTTCACTTTCACTACTATTCTCCTGACTAAAAGTTAGACATTCAATTGCAAATGTCGGGCGGGAGGTAGGAGAAGAGGGCAGCCATGTGATAGTAAGTGGTAGCTGAGATTATAACCCTCCTCTTTGGATTACTTACTATTCGGGCTCCTGTGTTCTTTCTAGTGTACCACACTGGATAGCTTGCCAAAATCTGACTGGGATAAATCACCTGAAAAGTGAACATTTCAGTTGCCTAGCAGGAGGTTTGGTTACGCTTTTTGCAGTTTTGCAGGTGGAGAATATAAATCACTGATCTAATGAATGAAAGAGCAACACGTAAAAAGGTGGAATTTTTTTCTCTATTATTTTGGTGATGATGAACTTGGGCAAGTCACTTAACTTCTCTTTGGCATTAAAATGAAACATTGTTTCATACCTCTAACCACCCTCTCAGGCAAGACCTCAACAAGAAAACTAATCCAAAGCAACTCGTTTGCTTTTGAAACATTAAAGTTTTCTAGCAGCTTTGCAGAGATAGTAGATGCCCAGAGGACAGTCCTTCATTTTGTGTTCCAATAATTCCCACTTGCATGCTAAGGAGGAAGAAAAAAAACTAAAGTATACTTAGAGGGCTGTAGAGATTTAATAAAATCCTCTGGCATCTGTGAGTCTTAGCTTTATTCTAATCACTTCTGTCAGTTATTAATTCAGTCTTTATAAGCAGATTTTTAAAAACAAAACAAAAATATTCTGTAATCACATAAAATACTTATAGTTTGCTAATAAAAATACCCCGGGAGTAACTTCCACATTTACTGCACTTCTTATTACATTTTAAAGTCATTAAGGTTAACTCATGTTTGAGGTGCATTTTTAAGTGAAAAAATATGTGTATATAAAGAAAGACAGTAGTTCAAGTTTTATTGCTATGAAGTTTGAATGGTAATTGAAAATCCAACATCTTTCAGATGTGTTAGACACTATGTAGTTGGAGACAAGGATATTTTAACGAAGGCTTCTTTTCCAGCTCTAACAAACACAATTCCCCATACTGGCATTGGCATGCATTTCTGCCACATGGTGACCACCATGAATGAATGACACAAAATAGTCACATAAATCAAGTTGAATCAATGTCCTGCTTAAAGTTATTCACTGGCTTTCTGTTTCAATCAGAATAACTCAAAATTCCTTATCCTGGTACACAAGTCCCTCTGTGATCTGATCATCGTATTCTCCTAGAACCTCATCTCCTTGCTCTCTCCCTCTTCCTCACTGTGCTCTGTTCATATTGCTGTTACTGTGCCATAAACAGACCATCATTCTTCTCACTGCTAGCCACAGTTTTTGCTCTTTCCTCTGTGTGTGACACACCTTTTTAGTCACTCAGGTCTAAAGCAAATGGTGTGGACTCAGAAAACTTTTCTGGCACAGACTCAAAAATAGCATGCTTCTGACCCTTGCATATCATTGTCCTAGTTTGTCTACTTAGTACTCATTTAACTTGTACAGATTCTTGAATTTTGTCACCATTTTATTGTTTGACTGACTTCTCTGGAATGAGGGCAAATTCCTCATGGGCAGGGGACTTCTTAGAGTCAATCATTTCTATTCCTGTGTCCACAGTACCTAAAATGGCATAGGTACTCACTGTAACAGTTTATCTATCCCGATGTTCTTTTTTCCTACCTCTTATCTTTCTGAACTTTTCCTTGATGTTCTCATGCTCCACTGATTGCTTTCTTTGTCTCTTCTGCAGAGATAAAGATGTTGAACAAATAGACTCTTGGAAGCAATAATTTTAATAGAATATAATGTTGACACAATAAAAGATATATGATCCAGAGTGGTTTAGAGGTTACAAAATATAATTAAGATTGCAAGCTCTGGGGCTTCAAAGTTTGCCTTGAATCCAACTGTGTCATTTGTTAGGGGGAGATTACTTAACCCATTTGAAGCTCTGATTTTGCATGTCCAATGTGAGGATAATCGTTTCTGCCTCACTGAAGTTGTTGTAACAATTAAATAAATCAATACCTTACTTCTGTAAGCAAAACTTTTAGAAAATTGCCTGGCAGTCAATAAATGTTAATTTTCTTTTTCTTTTTAAAAAATTATCAGCAATTCTAAAGGGAGTACAAAAATCTGAATGGACAATCTAACTAAATTGAAGAGAAATTTAGGAACCTAACTGCTAAAAATAACAACAGCTTATACTAATTTAGTGCATATTATATTGTTCCTGATACTCATGAACATAAAATTAACAATGAGAAAAAGAAATAACCTACATAACCAAAACAGTTACAATTAAACATATCTAATCATGTCTAACAAATTTCTCCAAATTATTTTGTGTTAGAACTTCACATGATCTCTTCCTTTTTTTTTTCTTAATATTAATGTATTAATTGCTATATCTCTGCTATAATAGTCTTCACAGCACACTTTAGAAACTTTTGTAGAATTCAGCAATACCAGAATATTTAAAGTATAGTTTTCCAGAAAATAAAGAGTGGTAATGATTTTATTATTTATTCTTATTTAAAATAACTTGTTTAGCTGAATTTGGTCAGGTTTATAACATATATTGTCTCAAAAAAGTTGCTTTTTCTCTTTCTTGTCCTTGCTACAAAATGTCCTCAGTCTTTATAGTTCCAGTGCAAACATTTGTAAAAGGTCATTATATGCCAGACATAGTTGAAGGTTACTTAATCACACTGAGTCATGTACATATCAGATTAAAGTGTTCAATGGTCAATGACTAATGGGTCAATAGTAAATTGTGCATATAAAAAGTTCTCAAAATCATTCACACAATTGAAGAGGTAACAAGCCAGGCAAATGGAATAGAAAATAATACTTTAGATATCAAATGAGTTTTACAGAACAAGCTTTAATTTTCCTGCCACACCGAAAAATATGACTTACATACTTCTAAAATAAAATTCATGTGCCTGTAGGGAACACAATATTTATTGAGATGAATCTTGTCTGACTTTATCATGATTGCAAGAGTAAGAAACATGCATAAAAGAGTTACTTTTAAATTTAAAGAACTTTAAGATATGAATGGTCAATTGAATTTTACTCACAAATTTAAAACTGAATTTGTTCTTCCAGAGTCTCTTTAAATTTTCATTTCTGCCATCTATCTGGGAAGCTATCTGGCTTTTCATAGATTTTAGATTAAAGATTCTTGATTTTGCAAGCCTTTACAGTTGTAAAATTTGTGTGTGGATCAAAATTTAGGTCTAAATTAATTTAATAAAAATGATTAAAATAAATGTATACAAACATTTATTAAAACAATTAAACTCGTTAGCAGAAAAATAACGTAATCATAATTATTAATGTTAATTTATTCAATTTTTATTAAGTACTAATGCCTATTATGCCAACTTGTTCTAATATAACTGTAATTGTCTTACTGATTGAAGAACAACGAATAAAAGAATATTTGAGGGAGATAGGCAATTGTTAAAACACTAAAATCTACATATCATTATTAGTGAGTTGATAGTCATTTCAACTTAAAAATAATGACAGAGACCACATTTACAAATTTGTTCTTGGATATAATTAGAAGTATGAACAAATGTTTACATATAAGAATGTCTATATAGCATTATTTACAAAAATCCTTAAAATAAAATACTAGAAATTATAAAAGTCTGAAATATTGTGGTATATTTGAGAGTGGAATGCAATGTATCCCAAAATCAGAGTTTGCAAATATTTAATGGCATGGGAAATTTTGATAATATACTAGAAATAATATAATAAAACTATATACATGGTGTAAGTCTAATTTGTTCATTGAAATGCAATCACTCAAATAGAGGATATACTGGATATAGAAACACTGAAGGTTCAGCAGTAGTTATCCCTGGATGACGGCATGACAAATCCTATAGAATGTGTTTATACATTCTTTTATTTCACACATTTGCTTCAAAAAGTATGTATCAGTATAATAATAGAAATATTGCTTTTAAAAAAGGATTCAAAATCATGCCCATATATTAAAATAATAAATTGGTTTCTTTTACTGGTAGTTAGGCATATCTTAAATCAGTTTTATTTTTTTGTTCTCTAACTCTTCTTAAAATTAAACAAATTTTCTATGCAGTAATTTTTTTTAGAGAAAAACCTTATGTTTACCAATATATATTCTCAATTAAAATATATTATTCTTGTATATTTTGGATAATTAAGGCATCATTAGGATGTTTATTCATTTGTTGACTTAAAGTTGTTTTTCAAGAATCTACTAAGTGCTATAAGTTTTAGTTGCTGTGGATGCAGCAAAAGCTTAGTAGACATAAAAATCCCTACCTATCTTTATTGAGCTTACGTTAAACTGACAAAATTAAAAAGTATACTTCTGGACCACATTTGTGTAGGTTTATCCATTTGAACTCATAAGTAAATTAAACCTTTTCATTTGTGATAAATTTGTTATGATAAATATATATGACACTACTTCATGGCACCCAGTAGAGTGTATTAAAATTAGTAGGAGCTGTACTCCTAGAGGATTCCAGCATGGATTTGAACCCAGATTGTCACTGAACAGCGTTTACTGTTGTGTAAGTGCTGGACTGAACTTTCCTCCTCTCTGTGCTTCAGTTTTCTCATCCATGAAAAAGAGTGAGATAGTCACTCACTACTATCACATTCAAATGACTACAGATTTCCTTCTTCTTACCCATAGAAAAGGCTTTTCCTCTTAGCTCTCCTTGCAATACCTATGTTACCGCCTTACTGTATGACCATACTTCTAATTATAAAGGCCATTATAATGGTCACCCTGTGATGTCCAGGCTGACAGCCATTTTTCTCTTGATGAACTCTGGAAATAGTCATATTTTGTTGAGTGTAATTACTTAGGAATGTTCTACATGTACATAACTACTGTGCATTCATTACTACAGTAATGAATAGCTATTAAAGTCTGGTAAGGGCTTAAATGTGAACTATTTCTGACTTTGCTTGTGTTGAGGAAGGGATAGTGTGTGAGATGTCATGGGTTAGATGAATGATATACTAATAGACACTATATTGTAAAATTGATTGTGATGTCTATTTAGGTTTTACTTTCATATTTGTATACATTTTATGTCTATAAACTTTATAGGTTCATGTAGTATATAAGAACATTTATTGATAGAGTCAAATTACTAGTAAATTTAAACCTGTGGCGTTAATTATGACACATACACCAATAGCTTCTATATCTCCAATCAATACATCTTTTTCCTCTCTTCCAAGAAGCAGCATAGCATTTTATACCTAACTATGCTTTGGAATTTTTATCAGTCCCATCAGTTACCTCAGATGTAACATGTTTAGAATTAGAGCTTACTTTTTTCCTCTCTTATTTTCTGTATGGATGAATAGCAGTACCCAGTTCACCAAGTACCACAAGCTAGAAGCTTGAAAATCATTGCAGCCTCTTCCCTCTCTCTAATCATTTTCGGGTGATTGCTTCAACAGTAACTGAAATTCTTTATTCCTCTCTGCTATCTTAGATTGTGTTTTGTGCTCTCCTTTTTTGGACTTTTGTCATCCTGTGACTGGTGTTTTTACCTCGGTTTTATCCTTTTCAAAATTTCTCAGTGACTCTTTATTATCTACAAAATCAAATTTAAATTTTTCGGCATAAAATCCAATGCTATTTCAGATCAAGAACCTCCTTCTTATCCTGTTTCAACTTTTGCTTCTACAAGTTTGCTGTTTGCATTTCAGGAATACTAACTAGTTTTAGCCTTCAAACATGCCACCTTTACCCAGGTCTTTTGATATTTGCTCTTATAATTATTACTGCTAGAGATGTCTTTTTTTCTTGTGTTCTTAGCAAAACATCATTCATTTATAAAAAAATAAGCTCATGTATTGCTTCAAAAACAATTTCTATTCCACTAAGTTGACAATGTGGCCAGATTTTGTACACCTTGTCCATACTCACCTTCCATGGGGATTCTCACTAAATATTGTAAATGGTGCCTTACCTATGGGTCATTTCGATACTCGGAAACTGGGGCTATGTGTTTATATCCACGTATCAGCAGAGTGCGTATTCCAGTCCCTGACAAAAATGTCAATAAATATTTCTTAAAATGGATATTCAAGTCAAACAGATGTGGGATTCTATGAGAATTGATTGTATACTTTAGAGTGATCTTCACATACCCAACTAAATTAGAATTGAGAGATAGAGCAGGTGGTACACTCAGGACACAGAGCTCCTTTTGCCCAGGCATTATATCACAAGCCAGCTGCCGAAATGACCTACTATAATCTTATGACCAGTTTTACCTAGTAACTGCTGAAACAAACTGCCCTTAGTCTGAGATTTGTTTTACCTATCACTATCACTCATCAGTCAGAGCTTGCCAGCTCCCCAAAACTTTGCTCATCCCAATGAGTTTTTTAAGACAATATGTAACATTAAGTTTTCTGATAAAACCCCCAAGCTTTTCTTTGTTCTTCAGACATACTGAAAACTACCCAAGTCTATGCATATTCTTGAATTGCAATTCTGTTTTTACATACATTCCAAAATAAATCATTTTGCATAGAGATTCATTGCTATATTGTTATTTGGCTTTGACAGTTCCACAATCAAATGATGGGGTGACTTTGTAAAGTGGTTTAAGCAAGGTACTAAACTTTCTAAATAATTCCTTGGACAGCCTCTGCCAGAATCCAGTGAAACTTACTTGAGAAATCCCTTCTGGCATTATTATCACTTTCTGATAAACTGTATACCAGCTTCCCAATCATTATGAAGATTACAACGGCAAACTCAACAAGAAAAACTTTTAGTCATGTGTATTTATACACACATACACGCATGCAAATATAGATTTACTTATATTGCATATTAGATTTATATATCTTTTCATATTAAAATTTGCTTGTAATTCTTGTGTAAAAAACAAAATCCTTAAGAAAATAAGTAGATACAAGATGTTGATGGGCTTACACTTTTCCTGGCTTTTTATGAAAAGTTCTGATTTGAAGAACATTTGCCAGTGGTAGTGCTGAAAAACCTGCCAGTGCTGGCTTCCATTAGTAGATTTCTTAATCTTGATTCAAGGTCAGGGCTTTCTGTAGTGTAGCTGAATCAGTTCAAAAGCTTGTGATCAACCAGTTCTCTTGGAAATTGCTGCTTTTCTTGTGATGGAGTTGATGTCCATTCAGGATGCAATTATTTTGATTTTTGTTCTTTCATCAGGAAATCTTAATTGCAGTGAAGTTAGAAAATACTTTGGGAATAAAAATTGATGACTTTAAATATTTAAGGTGATAAATATCCTAATTTCCCTGATTGGATCTTTGTATATTGTATCAATGTATAAATTATCAACTCTACCTCCCAAAAAGGCACATATATTAGGTATCAATAAAAAACAATAATTCTGAATTTTAATGATGATAGTATAATACAAAGTTGTAAGGTTAATGTAAAAATGTTACTTATGTTAATTAGTGTAATGAAGATGAAATGGATAGAGGAAAGAGTAAGGATTTATTGATGAACAATTATGCATTAATCATAAAGTTTCATAATTAAACTGAGTACCTAGTCAACAAGTATTATAGTTTTGATAGATACACTTAAACTAATAATTTTTCCCTATCATTATTTATATCTCTATTTTTTCATCTCATGTCAAAATGGCTTTTCACCAGGATGTCTTTTAGTGCAACTCTGTCCTATATTTAAAAGAGGGGATGGAGTTTACTTCCATGTTAGTAATAAAATATGTACATAGAAATAATATATTACAATTGCTGAAAATTAGACTGACAGCCTTCAGAAGCAACGGTCATTTTAAATTGCTTATCCCAAAGTAAGTATTTTACTTTCAAACTATTCAATTGCTTAAATTTCCTCATTTTAAAGAATTTGATATATTGAAGCATTTACGCAATTGTAGAGTACCAAATTAGTTAAGTTTCCAGTATTATTTACCAATGATTTGTTGGTTAAACTGAATTCTTGTTAAATGAATAAAAACTACTTTGACAAATTCCAAATTACTTCTTATATCTCTTGAAAGATTTGGTAATTTGAAAATTGCTTATAGTTAAAAATAAAAATAATAGAATGAGGGTGCCATTTTTTGTCTCCCATTTGATTACAATAACTGTATTCTCTCAATATAGCTAATAGGCATGTTGTCTCTTTCCCTTTGTATAGCGTCATCTTTGTCATTAACAACAGATATAAATACAATTCTCTGGAGGGCATTTGGCATAAGAGAATATGATATATAGTATATAATTTATTTAGAGTTATATTCCTTTTAATATTTAATATAATTGTGACATCAACTGTGCATAAACTTAGTTATTTAGTAAGCATTCAATAAATATATAGTGCAACATAACCAAAGTCTGATTTCATAAGTGTTCTGTGACAAGGATGACAAAACAATATTACTCTTACGACTAAAATGCTGTGAGGAATGAATCCATCCATCCCATGCACTTCACAATATTAGTGGAATTTTAATGGATTAGGATTAAAATTAGTAACAAAGAAAATTAATAACAAATAATTATAACTGCATTAAAATATTCTGACATGAAGTGATTTCTCTTAGAAGTGATCTGTCAATTCCTTTGAAGTTCTTCTTCACTAAATCTTCATTCACTTTGCATCATAATTTCTTACTTTCATAGAATTTTATTCATAGAGAGTCACATTAGTAATAGCTTATTCACTATCCATTTAGTTTTCCTTTACCTTTTTTTTTTTTTTACATAGTTAACCTTAAAGCAATAATCAATCACTTCCCACTCTGAGCAACAGAATTAAAAAAGAAAGCCACTTAGAATGCACATTTCTCCGATATTTATTGTTAATGTTGTGAAATGAGAGGCCATTAGACTGAGACAGCTCCAACACCCTGAGTTCCTGCATGAAAATACAACTTAAGCTCAGCCAATCACGAGGTAGGTATTACTTATAATGTTTTAAACTTCTTAGTGAGATAGTTCAAAAAAATCAATTGCGCAAACTTCAACCAGTCATATTATATTTCTGCTTGGCTTCCACTTCACCCGTAGGAGCCTTCCCCTTGTGCCCTTTTACCTGAGACCCTGTTCTCTTGCAGTCTAGAGCTGCCTGATTCATGAATCACTATCAGCTCAGAAACATTCTTTGAAATTTTAATTTGCTGAAGTTTATCTCTTAACGCTATTTATAAAAATTTGATGAATACCTTATCTCAATGCTTTATAAGGACCATGCATATTTCATGATGCTTGAATTTATATTGTATATGGAAAAGTAATTATTCATTTAATAAGCATATATATGGGATCTACACCACATACTGTAGGGTGATGAGATTAATTTTTAATTTTCTTCCTAACAATCCATTTGAGTGGAGAAAATAATGTTTTTATTCTAGATTCCTCCTTTAGGAATTTAATTTTTACCAGTGCTGCCATAATCTCTAGAAATAGTACTTTTAGTCAACTTTCCCGTTGCTTAGTCTGCTCCGTTCATCCTCTTATTCCATTTCCTTGGGTCTAAGTGTCATTTTTACAATTAATCAAGATTGTTCTCTGTAATCTACCCCAAAGCTCTCATCTCTTTATATCAAGAATATGTAGAAAGTCATTTCATTATTAAATTATTATCATGCTTTTCCTGACTTCCTTTTATCTCCTCCCCAAATGCTTTAGTCATTATAATTTGTGGTTCTGAATGCCAGTTTTACTACTGCCACTTATCTGCATTGCACAGGATGTTGATTTGTTCAAGTAGACTCAGGCACATCATGAGTCCCTCACACCAAAATTTGCTAATGCTTGTTGTTTCATCAATAAAGTATCACAAATTGTGTGGCTTAGAATAAGAGAATGTATCTCTTACAAATGGAGCCAGAAGTCTGAAATCACATTTCTGTAGGGCTATGCTCTAAGTAATATTCTAGGGAAAATTTCTTTCACACCTTTCTCTTAGTTTCTGGTGTAGCTGGTAATCCTTGATGTTCTTTAGTTTGCAGATGAATAACTTCAATGCCGGCCTCCATTGTCACATGATATTCTCTCCCTACGTCTTCATATCATTTTTTAAAAAAGACATCACTCATATTGAAGTAGGGGCCCCCTCTACTCCAGTATGACTTTGTTTTAACTATTTATGTCTTTAAACTCTATTTTCAAATAAGTTTGCATTCTGTGGTACTGAGAGATAGGACTCCAACTTTTACTTTTGCTGAATACAGTTCAACCTATAACACTTACCAAACTATACAAGCAAAAATCAGGCACAGATTCAGCATTCTTTTCTAGAAGGGTCTCCAAAATTATCAGATGCAGATTTTTCATGGCCCATTTTCCTACAGTGTAACACATTTAACTTTTGGATTAATAGGTGAACACTAACAATCCTTGTGGTACAGATGTGTAAGTTTAGATTTTCCTAGGTTTATGCTTGGTGAATCATGCAAGGGTAGGAAGGCTACGTGTTACTTTCCACTTTCTAGCCACATGTGCATCCATCAGTTGACAAATTCTGGGATTTTCAATAATCAATCTAGGCAGATCGATAATAGCCTTGCTAAGAGCAACCATAGGTGAAAACCTTTCTTGTTACTTCCAAGCTAGAAAACTACTCTGAAGATATTTACAGAAGGCTCTGCTTTATGTCCGCGCCACTTCAGGTGTCTCCTAGGAAGGAGAAAATGAGTTACAGACCCTGTGTGTGATCACCAGATTATGTGAGAGGGCTCTAATGATCCCTATTTTTAGATTTTCATGTAGTTCCCTGTCACATATTAATAGGATTGGTATGTTTGACCAACAGATATAACAGAAGTCATTATATATGACTTTAGAGACTGGATCATAAAAGACACTGTGGCTTGGACCTTGTTTTTTCTCTAATAAGAGGAGCTATATCTGATGCCATGAGAACACTCAAATAGTCCTATGAGGTCCGAGCCAAGACCTGAGGCCTCCTGTCAACAGCCAGCAAGGAACTGAGACCTTCTGGCAATAAGTGAGTCTTGCAGATTTTCCAGCCCTGATCAAACCTTCTGATGTCTTTAGTTCAACTGATATCTTAACTGTACGTCATGAGAAGCACTGATCTTGAACCATTCAGCTAAGCCACTATCCAATCCCTGACTCACAGGAACTTTGTGATAATAAATATCTTAATTTGCTAAATTTGGGGGTAGTTTTTAATGCAGCTGTAGGTAAGTAATATACATGGTTAACTTTTTCAGTGTCTTGAAATACATTTCTCTAATATTATATATGTCGGGAACCTGTTTTTCTTTTCCCAGAGTCTATTTTAAAATTTCTTAATGGTTTAAGAAGGCTTCTCTCTCTTTGTATCCATGGTTCTTCAACTTCCTGTCTCCATAATCTGAGCACTGTGTTGTCTAGCTAACTATGTCTGAATTTAGCCTGAGTTGTTTTCTGTGTTATATATGAAAATGTGACTGATAAATTAACTCAAGTTCTGTTAATGGAGTAGGGTAGCATAGAAGAAGTTCTTGACTAGGTATAAATAAGAGTGAATTCCTTCATTTAAAAGAAAGTGGAACATCATGTCGCTTTCCATATTTGTGCTATTAAACATATCCCAGATTTTAGTTGTTCTGAGATATTATTATTCAACAATTTTATATTCAATATTCATGTCATTTCCATGTTTATATATTCTAACTGAAACTGACTTCTTAGCTTCTTTCAGGGATTTACACATGCTAAATAACACTTAAATGATAATTCCTCAGGGGTGCACTTTTGTTTTAGGACTACTATTAATTTCTGTGTCCTAGCTTTGGAACCATCAGGGATGCCAACTTCATTTATGATTAAAATAGTTTTTTTTAATACAGAGGAAGACTCTAAATTATGAAAGATTTCTTAAATTCAGTGTTACTCTGGACAAAGAAATTCTTATATTTACAGAGATGAAACTTACGTTAGTTATTTATTCTGTAGCTCACATTTCAAGTTTAAAATTCTGCTACAGTTTAACCTGCTCTCATTGGGATTGTTCTTTCCATTATGCAGTTTCATTGTATTTTCCATTAGTGAAAAATAGCAATGACCCAAAGAATCCCTGTGTCTAAGACATAATTTCAGAAAGCAACAACTACCTCATTGATTTTTCCCTCCCAAATGATGTGCTGTAAAAGAGAGAAAGGATATAGAGATTCAGCATAAAATAAGGACATCTCAGCAATGTGAAACAACCTGACCTCAGATTCTCAATGAATACAGATTTTTTTTTTTTTAAAGACATTTACCCCCAACAAATAACACCACAGACTCCTCTCGTTCTCTCTCCTTTTCTCTCTCCACTTCCTGTTTAGAGGTATTTTTTTATAAAAACACTATTTTATTTAAAATGTTCTTAAGACTCTTTCCATAATTAAATAAAATACAAACTAGCATACTTTAAAAATAGGTGAGAAACAACTTTTATAAGCTAGTATGAAGACATTTTTGTCTTATTAATATTTTATCATTGATTTTTTTGATATCCATTACCAAGTTTATACATCTAGAGAAACTCTGGAAGGGTGATATTTGTTTTTGTGGAATTCCAAGGAGAAAGAGTAAATGAAGGAAGGACCAATGGAAATTCTCTTGTATATGAGAAAAGTAAAGTCATACGAAAATAAGGACAGGAGACTGAGAGTATCTCATTGTCAGCTCCAATGCTGAAGAGTTAAACTTCAGAAAGCAGTGAATGATGAGGCAGGAGGAGAACCAGCTGCGTACTTACCACTCACTGAATTTAAAAGCAGTCTAGTCACTGGACTAAGAAATACATTTCAGAGGTTGGGCATGGTGGCTCATGCCCGCAATCCCAGCACTTTGAGAGACTGAGGCGGGTGGATCACCTGAATTCAGGAGTTGGAGACCAGCCTGGCCAGCCTGGCCAACATGATGAAACCCGTCTCTACTAAAAATGCAAGAAATTAGCCGTGCGTGGTGCCAGGCTCCGGTGCAAATTTACATATTTCATAACAAAAAAAGAGGGAAAAATAACATTATCAGAGAAGTAAAGATCCCTATTCTTTCACATAGTCCCAGGTACTTCTATCCTTCTTCCAGTCTGAAGGATTTCTGAACTGTATGCAGTAGTTTATATATGTCATCAGCTCTTACCTTCTGCCATCTGGTCCTGATCTCATATTAAATCCAAATGCTGAGTAGACTTGGGTTTCTCTCTATAAAATTAAGCAAACAAAGAAATTTCACAATGATCAAGGAAAGATATTGCCATTTAAACAGAGAAAAATATTATGATCCATTTAACAATAGTTACTGCTTATTCATTATGTGCCAGGAACTGTGCTAGTAACTGGGGTATCAAGAATGAGAAAAAGAGACATGCAATACCTTCACTAAATTTTAGTGACCATTAAGCCAATCTAATATTTTAACACTTTGATACATAACATTGTACCAATTTTTAGACTGATCAAGTTGAGCTAGATTATGCTGTGGCAATAGAACCCTACAATCTCAATGACATAAAGCACACTCACACACACAGAAACACTCATGTACACAGACACACGCAACAGTATTTATTGTCCAGAGAAGGTCAATAGGAAAACTCATTATAGTCACTCAAAGGCTGAGAGAAACTTCTTTTTCTTGCATCACCAATGTCACTACAGCAATGAGAAGGAAATGTTGTGACTCAAACAGTCTCTAAAAATTTTCTTCCAGAATGGGGCATCTGATTACTGTTTATATTTCCTTTGCAACAGCAAGTCACATAGATAGATGTACATACATATCTACAGAGGGGTTGGGGAAATGCAAATCTACTATGTGGCAGAAAGAAGAAAATCAGAACATACTTGGTGAATAGCACTGTTTTAAAACAATAAACATACACTGTTTTATGGCATTTGGAATTTAAGTGCCAAATGAAGCCATTTAAAGAATATTAAGCAGGTGAGTAAAATTATCTGATGCATTTTTCTAAAAAAATGTTTCTTTTCTTATACTGGTATGAAACATAAAGTGGAATATCTTTATCTTATTCTAAAATACAGCATAAACACAGTTGACCACATGTTCCATCTGAGCACACATGCATAAGACAGCAACTGTGGGATCATCATCTGTGATGTATTCTCTCTGTTTCAACAGGTGACACAGCCTTCTTTATCTGGGGCATCAGTGCTTGCCCTGGAAATGGGAAAACAGCACAACAAATTGCCTACTAGCATGAGAAATACAACTACATTGCTTATCCAGTTCATTCTACTATACCTGTTGCCTATTGGTGAATAACAGTATTTGTAGAAGTCAATAAATATTGTTCTGAAATTGAGTTTAGAAACAACTGAGAAATAAGACAAAGGGATCTGATTGGAGACAATGATTCAACATAGGGCTAAAATCACATTCCCTAATATGTGCTCTGAATTGAATATCTTACCCCCAAATTATAGTTCTCCTCATTGAAGGGGCATTATTCCCTGATAAGCTTGCAATATGGATTAAAAGAGAAATCCAGAGAGTGATAAACATTCTCTCCTCAGAGTGGTGAAAACTGTAGCTGTTTTATATTTTTGTTGTTAATAATCTTTTTTAGTGTGTAGAGTTTAACATTTGCTCTTTTTAAGCCCTTGCAAAAGAAGTTGTGGTTAAGGACATTTAGTTGCACAAGAAAGAGACTATAATAGTTTAGCGGTCAGAAAACCTGGATTTAAGTATTTCTTGGCACCAAGTAATTGCTTAGCGACTACAAATGAGTCTGAAGACCCCACACTCAGTAGTGTGGACTAGCTAGTCTACCTGCAGAGACTAACTGATTACTCTTTAATGTGTAAACTTTGGTGTGCTGCTAAGGCCTACAATCCTGAGTTTAAAATCTCAGTTATGTCACAGATTAATTGTGAAAGCTAGGCAAGCTATGCTTTTGACCTTCTTTGAAAACAATCAGCTGCCAATTTTAATTGAATATAATGTATAGGACACTGTGCTTCTTGTCCTATGCAAATTATCTCATTTAAAGAACCCATTAGAAATATATTGTTACCATGTTCATTTTTGCAGATAAGGAAATTAAGATTTATTGAGGGTAATTTACTAGCACCAAATCATAGTGTTAACACCTTCCAGAACTCTGATTTAAACTAAAGCTGATCTGATACCACTACCAGTGCTACCATAGTAGAGCTTTGTTTTGTTGTTGTTGTTAAAAGGTGGAAAAAATAATTGTAGCAGGAGAAACCAAGGTTATAAAGAAAAAAATTTTTGAGAAAAATAAGGATAGATGGTAACTAGATTTACTGTAGTAATTGCTTGGTGGTCGAAAATATTAAGAAATTGCTTTTAGGTTTGGATAATTCACAAAGAGAGGTTATGTGATGGTGAAGCCCTTTCATGCAGTAGCTACTTTGTGTTGCTGGATGAATCAGTTCTATTAAATAAGCCTTCAGGCTTGCCAGAAGAGATGCTTAGCATAAGGTTAGGGCTCCCTCCAGATGAAAACTTTAGGTCTGCATCTAATATTTCCAGTCATCCTCGGAACAAAGCAGCTTTCTGAATCCTCCCATCATTACATGTGAGGGAGCAGAAGAAACTGGTGATATGAAGCTTTAGGGAAAGATAGCTTAGAGTAATTGAGAGCAAAACTTGCTACATTGGAATCCAAATAAGTGCACTGTATTATGTTGTTTTCTTAAAGATTGTCCTATACATGAAATTGCCTGGATCCTACTTAAAAAGAAACTCTAATAAAAGAAACTCACTAAATCTTGACTCCTTCAGTCCTCAACTTTCTATTATGAATCCCACACTTAGAAGATTTAAATGGTCTGCTCTGAGTGAAGAAAACGAAGATTGATTTTCTGTTAGAGCTATTTAAATGGATAATATATGATCCTTAGGAATAAAATTAGAATATACTATTCTAATTTAGAGGTAATTTTAATTAATGACTTAAAGGGACATTTTACATAAATGACATACCTACCTGTCTTTCTAAATTAATATATGAAATACATAACTGGAATGCAAAGTTGCCTCCCCAGAATGTTCACTAAAATATTCAAAGCATTCACTTTACATGGTACTTGTTATAAATTTAAATTCTGGGATAATTTTCTTGTCTCCAATTTTGTGCCAAAATGTCCTGTCCTTCGAGCAATATAAATGCCTCATGACAAAAAAGTAACACTCACACAGAGGGAGACTTTCTCTTTAAAAAAAAGGCACTGAAAATTGAACCATATTCTGGTCTTTGCCATTTCTGCCTTTTAAAGAGATGAGTGAGGTTAGCGGCTGCTTACTTCAGAGGAGTGGAGGAAATTAAAATATTTTTACCACTCACTTTATCTTATAGGGCTTTTTCGTCAGAAGATTACATACCTCATATTTTATTAATAATAATGCCTTTGCCAGTGTGGGGTGCTAACAGTTGGCACCTGGTGTAGGTGGCCCAGTGCTTGGTAGAACTCATTTGTGAGTCCTTGTTTCTGCAAAGGCAGAGCCTCAGAAAGCTGTAGGAGATGAAGACCGAACTTCTCCTTTAACTAAGTGTGAGAATTAAGAGTCTGTGCATGTAGCAGGATTGGTGAATGAAACAGGCCAGAAAATAGGGGAGACAGATGGTAGAGAGGAAAGAGTGCTGAACAACAGAACAAAAAACTGGAGCCCTTGCAAAAGTGACCTAGCAAGAAATCTCATTGGTGTAGTGGCCAGAATTTTAATTTTTAAATATATAATAAATGATATATTTACTTGTAAAATATCAAGAGTATAGCAATCAATAGAATTAATAATGCTCCCTGTCCCTGTCACCCAGCTTTAGCAGTTACCTATGGGTGACCATACTTGTTTCCTTTGTACCCCAGCACACTTTCCTTTCCACCCTCCTCCTGGATCATTATGAATCAAATCCCAGTTGGCCTATAATTACTTCTTAAATATTACAGTTAGTACTAAAATACAGTGGTGATTTTTTAGAAATCACCACAGTACCATTATTATGCCCTAAAAAGGAATGATAAATCCTCAACATAATTGCATACCTAACTGGCATTCATATTTTCTATCTCACAATTTTACATTTTTAACACTTTAAAATCACTTATATGTCCCAAATCTTAATTCATTTGTCTTCTTCCCTCTTTATTTTTATTTCCCAATATTTATTTTTGAAGACTCATTGTCCTTTTTCCTTTGAGTTTGCCATATTCTCGATTTTGCTGATTACATATCTGTGGTGTTGTCTAATATGTACTTTCCTTCCCTCTATTTTTCAGAAATTGAAGGTTAGATATAGAGGCTTCATGAGATGCAGATTGTATATTTTTTGCAAAGACTAAAGTGGTATTGTGTTTTTCCATCAGGAGACAAGGCTTGTGCTACTCTCTCCCTTTTTCTCATGTTATCAATATATTTATTCCTACATTCAATACCTTATTAGAGGGTGCATTTCTAAGTCTATCATTACTTTTAATTTATTAGCAGGGATATTCCTATAAAGAGTAACTTGAAAAACTTTTAAAAATTGCAATTTAGAGATTTAGTTTTTCTTGCACATTTACTGAATATCATGTTTAGTGAAACTCGTGTCCATTAGTGAGTGACATTTTTGCATGGGAAAGCAAAAAACCACAATGTGTTCTCCGTGCCCAACAGGACCTAACTAGGAGAGATTGTGAAGTGATAATAACAATTGTTTCAATAGAAGAAGGAGCTAAAGTATGAAACTATATTAATTTATTGATTTGTTCAAGTGTTAAGTGCTTAACATAATAACCAGCTATAGCTTTATTTCTACTCTGCTTGATAAATGTGTCAATATTAAAGTTCTCATATGTTGCTTATTTATAACAGCTATTATTTTCCTTTAGAGAAAATGCAATCACACTTGACCATTGTTATTCTCAATTATGACTCCAAAGCAGAAAATGAAGAAATAATGTTTCTATTTGGTTGATGGAATTGAAAGGCTATAATAAAACATTATGATAATTGGGACTTTATGTGAGTACACTTATTTTCAACTTATTTTGTAAGATTTTCCTTTTGAAGACACCTATTCAGTTTTTTTAAAAATGAGGCTTGTGCCTTTAAGGTCTACTGGTATAAAACTTCCATTATAATCCTGAGAGATCATGTCCCTCTTGCAATTCACTTTATGAAGAAAATGAACTGATTATATGGAAAAAAGGAGACTCTATAATCCCTTTACAGTTCAGCTTAACACTTTAATTGTAATGGGCGTTATGAGCCAGGGGAAAAATAAACTTCTTTAGTCTATCCTTTCCCTTTCACCACAAATTATTGTCTCCTCCAGTAAAGTTTAAGTTTACATAGCTGTTAGAAAGGCAGACTCTATATCTAGTCTCATTTAAGTGGAAAATTTCTTATCCAAAATTTTATCACTAGATACCACTATCTACACAGCACTATTATTAGCTAAGTGTCTTCTCCTCATCATTGATCACAATAGATTTTGCAATGTGTTTGCAAAGGATTCAATGCCATCAATCTATGCACTCATTCAAACATTTAAATATGTACCATGTCACAAAACCCTGTACTAAGCACGACTTCTTTCTTCAGGGTGCTTCTACAAATGCAATCCACTGAGATAAATATTAACAGAGTTGTGTGTAGAGACATAAAAAATAAAAATAAACATGTAATAAATACATTAATCCATGGCTTGGAGGTAACCAGGCAAAGAAAGGAAGCAGGAAGAGGCAAGGCAGTCCAAGCAGAGAGTGTAACATGTACACAGTCACAGGAACACAAGTCAGAGGACCTCAGAGAAGCCTGATCATGGCCGTTTGCCTTGAGTGGCACTGCTTCCTCCCTTCAGCAGTACACAGACTTAATCAATTGCACCAGAGAAAATAGGACCACATGGAGTGAGCCATTACATTCCTAAGAGACAGGTTATAAAATTTCCAACCGCGGAAGGATTGAAAGGTAGGTTATGCAATATGGTAGTTATACATTTTACTGTATCATGAGAAATGCTGGGTGGTTTTACATGTTGGGTAGTTTTCATATCTCTATGTGAGAAACCAGCATTGAATATTCTTGTATTTTATATCATTTTGGGTATAAAAGAGGGACAGAGGTCACCTCATCAAAGATTAGCACAATGACAAATTAATGATCATGGAACTTTGTCTAGATAAACCTCTTCCTATCTACTCTCAAAAAAATAAGTAGATGATCTATGTTTTAGAAATACAAAAGGCTGACAAACAATTGAAAAAATAAGGTACATAACTAATATCTCATAATTAATTATTTGAAGTTGAGTACAGAATGAAGGAACATTATAAATAAACAAAAAACTTCAAGTCTGTTTCATGCTGTTCTGAACTTCTGATTCTTGCCTTAAAAAATAAAACAACCCAGAATTTAACTACTTAATCAGTAATCTGAAAAGTTAAGGGTGACTGCCTTATCTTTGTCCAGAAATTCCTCTAGAATACATTCATGGATTTGCATTTGTTCAGTATTGTTGCAGATGTAGGGTATAAAATCTTTGAGGGAAGAAATGAGGAATGCCTATGGTATACCTCAAGGAAGATGTCCAGAGGCAGTTTTTACTTTATGACTTCTATTACCTATCTGAAGCAGAATGTGGAGAAATAGGGGGAGTTAATATTGGGGATAAGGGAGTTTAATCATACAACTTGTAACTACTGGAGTTGGGCCTCCAACAAAGGCCTTCTGCCTTTAGTATCTGCTCTCAGTCATTTTACTGTACTCTCAATATATATAGAAGGTAGCCAGATGGAAAAGTTTGCTGCTGCAATAAGGGAAACATATATAGTTTATATAAAGTTGTAAAATACTTGGAAACATAGGTTGTTATATTATTGAATGATAGACTTTTATGTGCAACAAACTCACTTTCTTCTATTTTTTTTCTCCTATTTTTCTTTCTAAAATACACTTCAGCACCTTGTTTCTTTTGCATTAGAAATACTAGCACATATACTCCTGGGTATTTTTTTTTCTTACATAAGAGTCTATTTCTTATATAGTTTGGGCCAAGTGTAGATTTCATTGAGCTTTTTCAAAGAATGATACTTAATGTTCTTTTTGTATATTATAGAATTTATTATCATTAAAGAACATCATAAGAATTCTTGAATAATTACATCTAGTACCTTATAAAATGAGAGAGTTTATAGTACTTTAAAGTTAAGCCTACATATATTAAACTTACATTTATGAAAATGTCAGTGGGTTATTTTCAAGTGATAATACTATATTAGCCTAATGATATTTTTGAAGGAAGGATTACTCAGTATCATATATTATATTAATTGGCAGAATGGGTACCTGCTATTAAAGATAAAACTGTAATAAAGATAAATACATAGTAAATTAATAAGTGCTTGCTTCTCTGGCTTTGCCAATCTGTTGTAATCTGTTGTGATATACAGGTTTGACCTTTATGGCAGTGGACATGAAATAATGAAAATTACCTCACAAGCAATTAGGGATCAAGAAGATATTTATTAGTGTTAAACAGGTGACTGTGTGTGTGTGTTTGTTTTCCTCTTCAATCCAAAAATATTTACTAACATGTGTCATGTCTTATTCTAAACACTGGGAATAGAGTAATGAACAATTGGGGAAGAAAGTCTTCACAGAACGGAATTAACACTTGCCAGTAGGAGACAAACAATAAAGCTTAACTCAATATAGAAGTTACATTTCTCAAACAAAATAATGAAATTTAAATTTTACCAAACACTGTGATAGACTCTGTGTCAGAAGAGAAAAACAGCTGAATTATAGGCAAATACCAAGAAACACGTAATAGACCACAAACATATACAATGTTCATAGGAGTATATGGATGGATAAAAAAATGGCTCTTACCCTGAAATGCATACAGTCTGATGAGGTCATAAAGTCATACAATCAAATAGTTTCAAGAGTTATATAGTAAATTCAGAAATGTTTTGGTGTCTATAGCAAGTATATTTATTGTCTGCATGAGATGTTTTGATACAGGCATGCAATGTGAAATAAGCACACCATGTATAATGGGGTGTCCATCCCCTGAAGCATTTATCCATTGAGTTGCAAACAATTCAGTTATATCCTTTATTTCAAAATGTATAGTTAAGTTATTATTGACTATAGTCACCCTATTGTGCTATCAAATACTAGGTCCTATTCATTCATTCTTTTTTTTTTTTTTTGGTACCTTAACCATCCCCAACCCTCCACTGCTTTTCCAAGCGTCTGGTAACAATTCTACTGTCTATGTCTATGAATTTATTTGTCTTAATTTTTAGATTCCAAAAATAAGAGAGAACGTGAAGTGTTGGTCTTTCTGTGCCTGGCTTAGTTCAGTAAATGTAATGAACTTCAGTTCCATCCATGTTGTGTGTTGAAAATGACTGGATCTCATTCTTCTTTTATGGCTGAATAGTACACCATTGTATATATGTGCCACATTTTCTTGATCCATTCATCTGTTGATGGTCACTTAGGTTGCTTCTAAATGAGGCCATGCCAATAGAAATATGCTATATTTTCATAAAAAATAATCAGCAGTTGGCACTTTCAGATTACTTGCAATATTGTTCAAAAACAAATTAAACCGAGCTTTAAGAACATGTGTATATGTAAATATATACACTGATGTTTTTCTGTACTTAAAATGAATAGGCTAAATCTAAGAATATTTACAGACTCTAAGAGAAACTACCAAATCCACTGCTCCTGCAATATGAGGTAGCCTGGCCTTAGGCATATGTGTTCATGAACTTTGTCATATGATCCATAATTATGGAAAGAACTGATTGGATAAGATGAGGATATCTGACTCCCAAGCACCCGATTTTTAGGCTAGGTACTGTCCCATGGAATGTCCAAGTAGGATTTTTTTCAATAAAGATGTTTGTGATTAACTGGACCAACTCAGTAATTTGAACTTGAGATAAAAAGAGGCTCAGCAATAGGGACGGAAACCTAAAGAGCAATGCCAATTTCCAGATGCCAAAAAGCAAAAATGCCCATGAGTAAGCAGAAGCTGTGAAGAGTGCCTTTTGAAAGACTTAAAGTACAGAGGAGGTGTGTGGTTTATAGCAATAAGGAAAATAGCACAAATTGTTTGGAACTGAGTCACTATTATGGAGAGATTACTAGTACACAGATTAACAAACAGTGGCTTCTAATAAACAAGGATAGACACCAGTCCCCAGAACCATCTTGGTCCTGAGTGATCTTGTTTTTGAACTATATGCCAATTCCTCCAGTCTCACTATACTTGTTCCTGTGCCTTGCATGATGTCTGGCAGGAGAGTTTTTCCTGCCAGTGAGTCTAATTTTAGCATTTTATTTTAAAGGAAACAAAAACAACAATAACAATTTTTTGAATTGAAGTAATATGAATGTGTGTCTGTTCTTTGCAATTAAAACTACTGAAAAAAGAGTGATATTCTAGCTCAGCATGGCAATGGATGAAAAGGAATAAAGCATAGAAAAGAATCTGCAGTAATTTTGTGGAAGAGGAAAACAGGGCCCTTGATAGGTTCACAATGAAAAGAGCTACTTTTATTGATAGGCAACTTCGTGGCAGACTCTGCAAAACCACTTATGCGTTATCGAATTGAGTTCTCATGGCAGGCTTTCAACCATTAAAATAATATATATTATTGATGAAGAAATCAGACTAAGAATGGCTAAGTAACCACTTTAATGTTAAATAACTTCTATTTAGAATGCTCATCTGACTCAGATCATTCTTTATTTCTGAAATAAAGTTGTATTTCTGAAAGAAGAGAGTTTTTCTCCAGGCTAAATTTCACTGCTTTCTTCATAAGGAACATAATGCAAAGGAATAGATGAGAACTTTTCTTCCAGATTTCCCTAATGTTCATTTTTCTGTTAGTTTAGTAACCTATATATTGTTCTCATTCTATATTGCCAGTTCAGTCATTATAACTAAATATGTTTATTCTCTTCATAAAATTCTGGAAACCCTAGGCATAGGTCGCTGATAAAATTCAGTAGAAAAATAAAAACACCAAATTACATGAATCACTCAATTGAAAAAGTAAAGATACGTTATAAGAAACGGTCCATTTCTCCTTTATCTCCACTGCTACCACCCTCCTCGAGGCCACTCTCATTCCTCATCTAGATTATCATTATCACTCCCTCCCTAATCTCCATGATTGTACTCTTCCAATCAATTATTAATATAACAGTTGGAGTTGCCTCATGGAAATATAATTTGGATTTGTTTTAACCTGTCTGTTTGCTTAATGGCTTCCTATAGTTATACTAATGGCTTCCTTTTAGTTATACTAAAAGGATACATGTTTTAGTTATGGTAAAAGCCAAGTTCTTTAATGCCGGCTAGATACTGCATTGAGGTTCTTTAAGTATAAAGTTTATGAAGTTCTTTAATGCAGGCTGGATCCTGAAAGATCTAGCTGCTCCCAACCTTTTGAAGGAACTGGCTGCTTCCAACAATTCTCTCAATTGCGCTCCCTAGGGCCTGGTCACTCTACCTTTTTGTCAGTTACGTGAATTGCACCTTAGATCTTTCTTATGTGTTGGTCTCACTGCCTGCAATGTTCAATCTTACTTGTTTTCTTCATTCAAGTCTCACATTAAATGTCACTTTCTCAAAGAAACGTTTCTTAACCAACCTATCTCAAGCTTTTAACCATTCAGTCTTTCTCATGTACTTCTGTTTGCTTTTCCTCAAAGCGCTTTTCACTAATTGATAGTATTTTTATATGGTTACTTATTTGTTATCTGTTTCCACAATCCCTTTTTCCTGAGTGTAGGGTTATTGACTATTTTGCCCACAACTATATGTCCTGTGCTCAGAGGAGTGTTTCTATCATAGCAGAGAGGCAAGCAATAAGTACTTTTGTTGTAGATGGAATAGAAATATTATTTATGTGGGTACATTGTGGGAGATCTGACATTGTTAGAGATAAAGCTCATCAGGGTTAGAATCTGCAGGAAACTATAGGCGCAATGAAAGAGTGGGCTTTTTCAAAATCTAATGGGCAATTTGCTAAAATGTTTGAATCAGGGCAGTGACATTTTTCCAGGCTGCATTTTTGAAAGATCAATAGTTTTGAAAAAAATAGTAACAACAGCAGTATGCTAATAGTAATGGTAGTAATTAAATAACAATAATAATTATAGTAGTAGTTGTAGTAAACAGATATTTGTAATAAGACAAATTATAATAAAAGTAGCAATTCCTTAATGTAAACTTGCTGTGCAGCAAGCTCTGGGACATGCACTTTATGTGTATATTATGTATATATTACACTTGTGATACTCATATAATGTTTAGTAGTCACATAATTTCTGTCTTTTATATTTCTATCTTTTTATTTGCCAGGCATTTCTGTATGTGCTTTATTTTTGTATTATATTTTTCAATCTTCATAATCACCTTATATAGTAGGTACTATTATAGTTCTTATTTTATATGTGAGAAATCCAGTAACTGGTTTGGCAAAGACAATCCCGCCCATGGCCATGGAAGGGTAAGGGTTGCATGGTGATAAAGTAGTTGAAATCTGCCAAATATAGGATTTTTATTGAAGAGCAGGTAGAACTCAGGGGGGAACTTCCACAATAATCTTAATAGCTTTTATCCAATCACATGTAATTTCATCCAGTCACATATCTAAGGCTTGGTATGTTTAAATAGCTTCAAATGATTAAGCAAGAAAGTTGAATGAATACTTTGACAGAGTTTTTTCCACCTCCAAGATTTATTTATTTATTTATTTATTTATTTATTTATTTATTTATTTATTTTGGTATGTGTATATGTTTGGACTAAATTGTGTTCTCTCAAAATTCATACATGAAAGCCTGACTCCCAGTACCTCAGACTATGATTGCATTTGGAGATTTTCATCCCATTACTGGGTATTTACCCAAAAAAGTAGAAATCATTCTATTATAAAGACACATGCATGTGCATGTTCATTGCAGCACTATTCAGCCTAAATAGTGGAATCACTATTTGGAATCAACCTAAATGCCCATCAATAATAGACTGGATTTAAAAAAATGTGGTACATATATAGCATAGAATACTATGCAGCCATAAAAAAAGAATAAGATAACGTTCTTTGCAGGGACATGAATGGAGCTGGGGGCATTATCCTTAGCAAACTGACACAGGAACAGAAAACCAAATACCATATATTCTCACTTATAAGTAGGAGCTAAATTATGAGAACACATGGGCGCATAGTGGGGAACAACACACACTTGGGCCTACTGGAAGGTGGAGGGTGGGAGGAGGGAGAGGATCCGGAAAAATAACTAATGGATACCAGGCTTAATACATGAGTGATGAAATAATCTGTACAACAAATTCCCATAACACACTTTTACTTATGTAACAAACATGCACTTGTACCCCTGAACTTAAAAGTGAAAAAAAGAACCCAAGTACTTTCAAAGGCATACAAAAAGTATCCTCCTACCCATGCTTCTCAGCCTGGATTTATATAGATTTGTCATGTGATTACATTACTATAACCTGTAGAATGTTCAAATGCCAAATCTAAGCATCTACAGTAGTGTGGCACACCAATAATAGCTGCTGAATAATAAAATCCACAAAATAAGGGCAACATAGAATAGTTTTCTAAATAAAATAAAATAAAATAATGTTATATTAGGCACAACATAGCCTTCTGCAAAAGAGTATAGATTAATATACTTTTTAAGAGGAAAGTTCTCATAGGTATCATTTATTTTGCTCTCTTGCTTTTGCTGTTTTTGTGCTGACCTGAAGTTTTGCTTTGTGAGTCTAAAAATTTTCACCTTATTCAGTGAGGCATAATTGCCTCTTGCAGTTAAGATTAATTACCTATTTAATAACTGGGAAGATGAACCTCTGTTGCTAAGTTTTATGATTTCTTCCTCTTCTGTAACATCATACGCTCCTCTGCGGCTATGGGTAATTAAGCCCTTAAGTAACTGCCTTATTATAACTTATTTCAATGAATACTTTGTTTTTCTTTCCCTTTAAATCAAAGTTTTCTTACTGGTATTTTTTTTCCCTAAGGGGGTGTGTGTGTGTGTGTGTGTGTGTGTGTGTGTGTCTCGGTATGCGCATGCACACAGATTGGCATTAGAGGGATTGTTATCTTTCCCTTTTGAGTAAAAGGGCTCTAGCCCACTATGGTCTAGATAGCTTCTTTTTGTTCTCCAGTGGTGCTAGCCAGCTAAAATGGAATTTCCTCTGAGCATAGAGGTATGTGTCTACTCTAGGTCCATGATTGAATTCCAAATGTCACCCACCTGATATGTATCTCTGTGTCTTTCCATTTAGGAAACTCATAAATTTATTCAACCACCATCAAAGAGATAACATAGATTGAGCTCTTCTTTCTGTTCCAGGCAATATGCTAGGGGTTGGGTATACAAAGATAAATGAGATATGGCTTTCGAGCTTAAGCATTTCATAGTAGTTAGCAAAACAGATGAACAAATAATAACTATTCTGTACAATCCCTAAATAACTTTAATGAGCTATAACTTTTTAATTACGAATGTACACACCTACCCTGATCCATTTCCTTGTTTATTATTTCCTTAATCTTACTTATTGTCATTATTCCCTTAATTACTTATTCTTCTTGCACTTTAAATACAAAGGAAGATGAAAAGATTCTTATAAAGCATATTCCACAGTCAAAATGGTAACTATTAAAAAGGCAAAAAGTAACAAATGGTGGCAAAGATGCAGAGAAAAGGGGAATGCATATACGCTGTTTGTTGGAATATAAATTAGTACAACTTCTATAGAAAATCTCTTATGAAGATTTCTCAAAGAATTAAAAATAAATATCATTGGACACAGCAATTCCACTACTTAGTATCTATCCAACGGAAATGAAATAATTATATCAAAAGGAAACCTGCACTCCTGTGTTTTTCGCAGCACTATGCACAATAGCAAAGATTTGGGATCAACCTAAGTATCCATCAATGGATGACTGGATAAAAAACGTGATATACATATATACAATGGAACAGTATTCAGCCACGAACAAGAAGGAAATCACATATTTTGCAGCAGCATGGATGAAACTGGAGATCATTATCTTAAGTGTAACAACTCAGACACAGAAAGACAAATATCACTTGTTCTCATGTATAAGTAGGAGCTAAAAATGGGTACACATGCATGTAGGTTGTGGAATGATAGTCAATAGAAACTTGGAAGGGTGATTGGGGTTGGAGGGAAGTGAATGATGAGAAATTACTTAATGTGTACAATGTATATACGTTGATGAAGCCCTAACATCACCATTACAAAATCTATCCACATAACAAAATTTAACTAGTACTCCATAAATTTATACAAATAATTAAAAATAACCAATCGCTAGCATAGTTTGAGTAAATATTGCCCAAGGGGAGAACTTTTATTTTCACTATCAAGCAAGGTAAGTCCTGTTATGTTTGACATCAATCACACTCAGGACTTCAGGACAATTTCTGTAATATCACACAAAATTTTTAGGAAAGCTTTTAAACCAGAATTCAACCAGAAGTGGAGCCGCAGATTCTCAGTTTTCATTATCACTCATAGAAATTTCTGCCAGGAATAGAGCAGCTTATTGGATACATACACAGTGCATAAATATTCCAAGAAAGGAATCCAGTTCACTGTTGTAAATTTGTCAGTGGAGAAATAAATACTCTAGCTTATGCCAGGTAAGGCAGATATTCCTTGTCAGATATTTACATTGGTTTGTAGAAAGCCGATTGCCCAACACTTAGAAACCTTGAAGTTTATTTTGCTGGTGATTGAAGGTAGCTACTCGTCCTGTCAGAAGCAGGGTTTTGGTGCACGCATCATCTTACCAGTAACCAGAATGAGGGCCCATAATAATTTTTGAACAGCTTTTTTCATTGCCCGACAGTTAGATTCTTCCCAACATGCCATTCATCCGTAGGTATTATCATTTTTTTAAAAAACTTTTGCCAATGGGGTCAGATATGGTGGCTCATGCCTGTAATTTTGGGATGAATTTTGGGATGCCACCGTGGGAGCATCACTTGAGCTCAGAAGTTTGAGATTATCCTGGGCAACATTGCAAGACCCTGTATCCTCTACTAAAAATAAAGGAAAAAAAATAGACATGTGGCATGTTCTTGTAGTCACAGCTACTCTAATGGCTGAGGTGGAAGGATTGTTTGAGCCCAGGAGATTGATGCTGCTGTGAGCTATGATCAGGTCACTGCAGTCTAGCCTGGGCAACAGAGTGTGATACTGTCATGACAACAACAACGATAAAACAAACCAAATAAAAATAATCTTTTGCCAGTTAGATGTAGTTAGAAGAGTACAAAGATGTTCTGTTATCTTTTGCTACATAACAAACTACCCCCAAAATTAGTGGCTTAAAATAATGACAATGTTTGCTAAGGAATGTGCAGTGTGGGTAGGACTCTACTGAAGATAGCTCATTATTCAGCATCAGTTGGGCTTGCCCAAGGGCTGTAGGCTGGACTCATCCAAAGGGTGACTGACTAACTCAGATGTCTGGCAAGTTGATGGTGGTTGTTGGCTGAGATTTCACCCAGGGTAGTGGCTAGGACACATACATCTGAGTTTTTTAAGGGCTGTTTGGCTTCCTCAAGGTATGATGGCTGGGTTCCAAGGGCAAACATTCCAGGAAAGAAATCTCAGAACTCCAGAAGAGTCATTTAGCATCACTTCTACCTCATTATAGTCATTAGAAGTAATTGACTGAGCCTGGCTTATATTCATGAAGAATTGGACTCTCCCTTTAATTGGGGAGAATTTCAACAAAATCCATGCATTAAAACCAACACAATAGAAAGAACTCATTGTTTCTTCAATTTTTATTTTTTTTAACCACTTATTTTTGGCATATTGTTTTCTTATGCATTAGTTTTTTATTGAATCATGACAAATTACCACAAACTTTGAAGCTTAAAACAACACTCATCTCTTAGATTCTATGAGTTTGAAGTTCAGGTATGGATTCTAATGGTCTGCATGTGCGTGTGTGTGTATATATTAATTGTTTCTATATACATATATACATATAGATATTTCTTGTACAGTTGTTTATCTCCTTCTGGTCAATTTGTAAAAGCTTGTTGTATACTAGAGATATTTCCCTCTGTCTTTATTCTGTATTTTCAATTCTCTATTTTTGTACATTTAATTTACAGAATTGTTTAATTCATAAAAATATTTTAAATTTTTATTCAGTTTTGATAGGCTGGTGAAAAATTTATCTCTCTACATCTGTTTTGTCCAATAGTAACTTAAATTTAAATTTATATTGACTTAAATTGTAAAATTATGTAAATTTAATGTATTCATGTTAATTAAAATGAAATAAAATTATAAATTTAGTTCCTTAGTTTCACTTACCACTTTTAAGTGTCAGCAGACACAAGAGCTAGAGTATTGGACAGTAGAGATATAAAATATTTCTGTTATCACATAGAGTTCTATTAGACAGTGCTGGTCTAAAGTCTTAAAAAATAATTTAGATGTTTTAACATTTTCTATATATGCTTTGTCTTATATTTATTAATTTTATATTTTATCTTTATTGATTCCTTCTTCCTCATTTATTTGGTTCATTTTGTATCATCTTTATCACATATTTTGTATTCTAAGAACTAACTTCCTTCCTTGTTCCCTCCTTCTTTGATTTCTTCTTTCCATCTTTCCTTACTTCTTTCATTCTATTATTTATTATTAAAGACATTTAAGGATATACTTTTGTTTTCAATTTTGCCGATCCTTAAAAGATTTGGCTGGGTGCAGTGGCTCACGCCTGAATCCCAGTACTTTGGGTGGCTGAGGCAGGCAGATCACTTGAGGTTAGGAGTTCGAGACCAGCCTGGACAACATGGTGAAACCCCATCTCTACTGAAAATACAAAAATTAGCTGGGTGGTGGTGCACACCTATAATTCCCAGCTACTCGGGATGCTGAAGCAGTAGAATCACTTGAACCTGGGAGGTGGAGGTTGCAGTGAGCCAAGATCGTGCCACTGCACTCCAGCCTGGGCGACAGAGAGACACACTTATGTCAAAAAATAAAAAACGAGAAAGAAAGTTTTATGGTACAGTTTTCTGATACCAAGATTATATCTGTGTGTATTTCATTATTTCAAAATTGTTAATATCTTTTTATGATTTATTTATTTTTACTAGTTCATAATCAGATAATGTAGACCTGCACAGTGGTTTCTCTAAAAATGCAACTTTTTCTTTGTTATCAAGTACCTAATCCATTCATTATAAATATTCTCTGTTCATACCAAAATTATATGTAGTCTGTATTTACATAACAGTGCTAAGTAGATAGATACAACAATTTTTATTTTATCTAATTATCCGATGCCTTTATCATACTTTTCTGTTATTGTATTTGTCAGATTTGGGAAGAAGTGTATTCATGTCTTTTAATTGTATTGCTACAAAGGTATTTTTAAAGTAATTTTTGCTTATTTCTTCCTATGTTATTTGGTACATAGAAATAAATGTTGTATACATAGTATAGACTATTTTATCACATTTTGATATATTCATGAACTTTATAGTTAGATTAAACCTTAACTATTATAAATATTTATTTTTGTTTTCACTTGCACAGTATTGATTTATCTATTATTCCCAAGTCAACCTTCATTTTGTTTTTGCTTATTTCTTCCTATGTTATTTGGTACATAAAAATAAATGTTGTGTAAACAGTATAGACTATTTTATTACATTTTGATATATTTATGACCTTTATACTTAGATTAAACCTTAACTATTATAAATATTTCTTTTTGTTTTCGCTTGCACAGTATTGATTTATCTATTATTCCCAAGTCAACCTTCATTTTGTTTTAAGTTGTTGCTAGGTTGCTAGTAGTGAAGAATCTTGACTTAATTGCTTAATTCTGTTGTTTTGCTGCTCTCTGTTTGCTGCATCCTGGGCAGTTATAGCAGCTTCTTTGTCAATACATTTTTTGTTAATACCTTTTCTTCCTTAGCTGGCCCAGAACTTCCCCAGTTGGTCATGTTGTGATTTGATTTGTTAAGCAGAAGCGGTAATGCGAGCAGACCCTGAAAAAGACAAACATTGACTAGTAAGAAGTCTGTCTTATTTAAAAGTTCCACATGCTCCTGAACAAGCAGTTATATGTGATTATTTTACAACAATTGCTAGCTACTTCTCTTGGCTTAGAATTTTCAGGGACATTTGAATTCTTAAGGTTTTTCAGTTGGTCTATCTAGTGGTCCCATCCCAAGGCTCGGGTTCCTGTTCCTGTCATAACTGGACTCCAAGTTCCTTTTAATTTTATTTCTTAAGACAGGATATTATTATGTTGCCCAGGCTGGTCTTGAAATCCTGGCTTCAGCCTCTTGAGTAGCTGGGATTGCTACAAATGGCGTGAGCCGCTGTACTTGTTTGGACTTCAAATTTCATGTAATGTATTTGCCAAGGTGAGTAATCAACCTTCTATATTTTACTATTTTTTAGATAAATTTCTATACCTGTTCCTCAATATGGTATGCCTTCTTATTACAGAAAATAATGGTGTTTTCAAGTTTTGCTAAGGAAGCCTCTCACTTTCACATTTTTATTTGAATTATTGGAATTAATGTTTGATTATTTGAGTCTCCCATTTTCTCTTTTCAAAGTACTAGTGCTGTCCACCAAGAACTATTTCTCAATTAATAGGCTTAAAATTTTATATAAAAAATTAAAAATTAAATTAAAAATATATAAATATAAAATTATATTTAAAAATTTAAAGTATATAGCCATACTTCTCATAGGCCTGAGATATTATATCAAAGATCCAATGCTACACACCCTTTTCCAACTGTAGTTTAGCCTAATTCATTGTAGGTGAAAGCCTTAACAATTGCAGTCTCACAGCCTGCTGGTGACTATCAATTTTTCCACCTACCATCAGAGATGAGGCCCTCAATCCAGCTGTTCACCAGATGTTCAAGTCCAGAACCCTCATTCTTAAATCTGCTTCTCTGGGGTCCCTCTTTAGGTAAATTCCCTAGAAGTGAAGCCCTAGACAGGAATTTAGGGATAAATGATTTATTGAGTGAATTATCTTCAAGAAAATCCTGTAAGGAAATTAGGGAAGCAGAGTAGCAGAGACAAAAAAAGCTGAGTAAGAAGGCAGACTATCCCTGCTCTGATACATAGAGGAATGAGGGACCTTTCTGAATAGTAAATTATACCCAGAGTTGTACCAACTTGAGGCTTAGAGATGTTATTTGTTATCTTTTTATTAGTCAGCAAATATTAGTAAATGGTATAACTACCCATGTATTTATGGCCAAGTTGACTCCCTTCAACTAAGGGCAGTTATTTTGAGGTCACAGTTATAAGCTGCTGGCTGCAGTACTCACGGTACAGTAATCTGGTAAAGGGGATATGAGTGGAGCACCAAGAATTTCCACCACATATGTGGCGTGTAGTTAAGAAGCACAATCGTCCATAATCTGTGACAGCTGAATAATTAAGACATAAATTGTGTCATTAAAGGTCGTTAACAAAATTTTGAACATTTTATTGTAAGCCATTTCATTACCTATCATGACAGTTTTGACTTTATTATTTTCTAAAGACCCACTACATGTTATGAACTTACACGGAGCTACAAAAGAAACATAAGCTGTAATACTGCTCTGATCAACTTTATGAGAGGTTGTCAGCATTTCAAGAGACCACGTAAATTCCAAGATAAGTTTTATTTTAATTACTATTGCATATCAAAAACACAAAAATCAACAAAATATAATTTTTTTTTCAAAATATCTCAATCATTGAGAAGTAAAAACTTAAGAACATTTTTGGATTTTTTTAATCAGTAAAACTGTATAAATGGTTCTTTTTTTGAAAATTCAATTTGAGTTCTTTAGTGTAATCCATCATCACAGTAATTACAGAAATGGAAAAGTGAAACTGGACTTTTTGGTTATGATCTGATTATGGATTTGGGAACAAACAGGGATCTTTGCAGTTTTAGTCTAAACAAATAATGATCACATCACTAATATACAATGTCACTTTCCCATATCACAACAGTTAGTGTTGATTTTTTTTTTCAGCTAAGCGTACTCAGCAGTGGCTAGCCACAAATATTGAGTGTTGGACAGCAACTTGTTTTCCATTTAAATTCTCTTTGGATGAGGGAGAGGCCAACCAGACTTCAGTTTAAAATTTATTTTTGATCAAGAGCTAGTCTCATAACACGTATTATGTATATAGCAATAAAGTGGCCAATATCACACATGGTGAAGATTAGGAGTAGAAAACATGAACTGAAAGCTCTCTTTATTCCCTAGCTAGTCATCATTTAGAGATATATTTATAAATCATACCAAGATTTTATATACCCAACATGAGTAGTAATGCACTTAAAGTGGGAAACCCTTCTTATAGCCAGGTTTTCATAGAACTTTCAAAAGAGAGCCTAAGGAATGGCACATAATGCCACAAAACACATTCTCCATGCTTTTCAAAAGCTTTTTTCCCTTTCTTTAAATCAATGGAGCTATTTATTGTGCTAATATCCTTAAGAAATCATTTTCCAAAGTTTATTTCTGAACATAACATTTTACAAATTGCAAGAGTTGTTTTTGTTTAGTGAACTGTTTTCAAGGTCAAGAAGGTTCAGGAAATGCTGGCTTAAACAAAATCAAGTGGATTATATTAACTACAGAACCTCTGGGAAAGTTTAATATTCTCATAAGCACTATGAACCTCTAATTGAAAAAAAAATTAAGGTATTGGACCATGGAATCTATTTTCTTTGGAGCACATCATGTGACAAAGCATATCATATTTTGAAAAGCATTTTTGAGAGAAGCTGTTTTAAGGCAAATTCTATAAGTAATTTCAAAATATGGCTCTAATTTTATAGACAACAGCCTCAAATAACTTGGAGCTACAGCTTTGATATAGGACATGTGTCAATCAGAGTCTGGTCAAGGAGACCAGTGATTTTGAACAAGAAAAAAATTTAATAAAGGTTTTAAACTATAGTGGAGATTAGAATAATGAAAGATAAGGCTGCCAAACATAAAAAGAACTCTAAAAGTTATAGAAATAGCAGTTACAAGGATGAGCTACCACCCCTACACTGAGATAAAGCACCTGTAGAAGATCCCCTGCCTTCCATCCTACCAGGGTGGAAAGCTATATCTTGTTGGAGAGGGCATGGCCATTTCTCACTGAATGGTGAAGAAGTCACTAGATGAGGCATTAGTGGAACTTTCTGGAAATCTTCTCTCTGGAACTTGCTGGAAATCCATTCTTTAGGGTGCAGAAGAAAGCTGTTCACAAATAAGGTGTTTTATGAAAAAGTATTTTAAAATAGCCTAAGAGGTTTCTGGGGGACGCTGCTGGCTGCTGAGTACTGCTGGATGTCATGCAACGCAGGAAATGGGCACTGAAGAAGTTGCACAAACACTGAAGGAGGCTGATACTGGAAAAGCTCTTGCAGCCGAGAGCTAGACATGGGAGAAACTGACAAGCCATCCACATCACTATTGCTAAGTGCTGGAGAAGCCAAGTGTTCTACGTTTACCTGCTAAGTAAGGACTTGCCCCTTCCCCACTCTGAGATTTTTTTTTTTTGTAAATAATAACAATCAGAAATAAATAAGAATATTTAGGTTATTTTTTCAGAAAAAAAGTCTTAAAATGTTGCTTCTAGATCCAAAGTAAACCTGATATGTGTGATTTTTGACTTCTAACTTCAGAATATCAATTTGGCTGCCATTAATAATAAACTATTAGGTTGGTGAGAAAGTAATTGCAGTTTTTGCTATGACTTCCGATGGCAAAAACCATACTTAATTTTGCACCAGCTGAATATTAATAGTCACATAAACAAATAAATGCTGATTTTTCTCATATGACAAAATGTCTAAGGTAAGCATCTGGAAGTAATAGTTTGGTGGTTCATCCACATCGGAGCAGCCATATCAGTGATTCTCTTGGCCTTTTAATCAGAACATGGCTCCAGGAATCAATTCTGTAAATGAGGCAGAAAGAAGAAATAATGTATTACAGCAGCTAGGTCCAACTCTTGAAAAAGAAAGTAAAAATATTTTGTAGAAGGCCACAGTGGGCTCATTAACCAGAACTATGTCATATAGACACTCGTAGCCAGGATCCTGGCTGGGAAAGCAATTTACAAACTGCATCAGTCTCTACAATGGAAGCTACAGTGAGAAGAGGGTGTTGGGATTTTTGTTCAGTGAGTCAGGGAGTAGTATCTCCTTCACAAGAACTTCTTGAGGATTCAAATATATTGCTAAGATAACTTAGCCAGTAATTTACAGGACATAGAAGAAATGCAATGGAGGATTTTGTTAGGTAGACTATAGCTCCTCTTCGCTTCTCTTCAAGATGCCCATGTCCTAGTCTTTAGAACCTTGATTATGTTAGGCTTCATGGCAAAGGGGGACAAAGTTTGGAGATGAAATTAATTTCTACTCTGTCAACTTTAAAATAGAGAGACTATCCTGGATTATTCTAGCGAGTCCAGTGTAATCACAAGAATATTCATCACTGGAAGAGAGAGGCAGCCGAGGAAATTGGATGATGATGAATTTATGAAAGGATATTGCTGGACATGCAGTGTCACTGGTATTGAAGATGAGAAAGGGACCCATAGCCAAGGAATGCAGTTAGACTTTAGAAGCTAGAAAATGCAAAGAAATACACTGTCCCCTAGTGATATTAGAATGAAATACAGCTCTGCTGACACATTGCTTTTAGTTCAGTGAGATCCATGTTGGGCTTCCTCCACCTAGAACTGTAAGATAACAAGTTCTTGTAATTTTAAATCATCAAGTATGTGACAATTTGTCACAGCAGCAATACAAGACTAAAATATGGAGAAACACAGCATAGATACAACAATGGGATGGACTGAATGTCTTTAATCTTTCATCCACATATTAGATATTTCTTTGTGATGTTTTCCAGAAAAAAAATTACTGTATAGCAGATGGATTTGAAGTTTAGATATAGCCAACTGAAATTCAGGAACTGTATTAAGTCAATTTATAATTATTTATTTTTTTATTTGAGAACCAAAGTAAAGATCTGAGGATGTCACTGAATAAATAAGACATAAAAATCACACTTGATCCAAAGATATAAATATTTATTGCTTTTTTCTTGATTTTTTAAAAACTCATAACAATCTCCTACTTTTAGCGTATAAACTATTCATCCCAAATATTTAAAGAAGAAAGACTAATAGTAATGACATTTTTAATAAGATTTTTCCAGCTGTTTCAGCTTAAAAAAAACCTGAAACTCAGTGGCAGATGTACTTACCATGCAGCTGTATACATGATTTTATAAGCAAGTTCTTTTCCAGATGCTGAGTACCTTTAAAGTTATGAATAATTAAAAATAATATTTGCAGTCTCTGAGACTCTGTACTGTCAATATTGAAAGAAATCAACATACTCTTCTTAAAAATTCAAATTGTGCTTTTTTTTTTTTACATTAAGTAGACCTGAAAGTAAATTTGTAATAAAAATATTTTAAAATAAAAATAAATACCATACTCTCATTAGGGAGCACTGTACATCTTAAGAGAACATTTAAAAAACTGAGCATTTATCATCATAGACCAAGTTTAACTAAGTTTTGTCATTTTTCCTTTCACAGACTATATATCTTCTCCCTTCCCAAATTAGTTCATTCTTTATATAGTATAGATAATTCTCAGGCTTTAGATACATTCCAACATGAGTTAAATTCCTTGCTCTACTTTTTATTTTCAGGTGGATTTTGGCAGGCCATATACCTCTCCAAATATCCATTTTCTCATTTATAAAATGGGTATTACATTACATAATGTGTAGGATCTGGAGTTTTTGTACAGCAAGAACTTAATTGTAGTACTTATTAAGAATATTTGTGTTTACAAGCAAAACAAACAAAAAAATACACCAGATTGGTGGTTTAATACATATACTTTCTGTAACAAAATATTTGTTTCTGATAGAATGCTTTCAATATACAAGCAATTAAGTTAGGGAATATATGTTTTGATTTATAAGAGTTTATTCTTATTTAAATGAATGAAGAAATGCTGAAGGGTAAGTATAGACTTTATTGAATTTCCAGATTACCCAACTTGGTGGCTGAAATATGAAGTACATACACTTCGGAGTACACAGTTGAAAACTGAATTCAAAGAAAATGTTTCTTAGCTAACATAGAAAGGTAAAAGTTAAGGCAAAGATGGAAACAGAGATGCAAATTTAGAATATGTAATGTGTGCTTTGGTTTACACACACACACACACACACACACACACACACACCCCACTCTTACAAAACTGTGTAACCTGATTAAACTAAATCAAACAAAACCACTTTTCTGACTGCATGGCCATTGTCTTTGGACTTCTATATTCCTGTCAAGGACATTGGACATGGGATCATGTCCACCACATAAACAGAACCAAAGACAAAAACCATATGATTATCTCAATAGATGCGGAGAAGGCCTTCGACAAAATTCAACAGCCCTTTATGCTAACAACTCTAAATAAACTGGGTATCGATGGAACATATCTCAAAATAATAAAA
>CAUYLG010046028.1:0-11551 GCA_963573385.1 Cacajao melanocephalus | reverse complement strand
TTTTGAGATTAAAGTCTTATGTAAATAGGAAAATACTTGTTATTACTTATAAGAGCAAATTTGTTACTGGTTTCAGTTTCTGAAGTGGAAGCACAAACTTTTGTTTTTAATCTTTATCCCCATCAGTGCTGCTCATTGTCTGTCAGTGTGACCTGGCCCTGCTTACCCTCGTCCTGCTGAAGCATCTCCACACACTTTCCAATTCCATCAGTGATTCGGGCTCCTCCCAAAGCTCCCTGAAATGGGTCCAGGTCTCAGGATGTCGGACACATTCCAGATACAAAAGCAACCCATACGGCAGAGCGGGCAGGTGGTTCTGAGGTTGGCTGTGATGTCCTAGGAGAGGAAGGAATGCCTTCCTTTTTAGGGGGTCTATTCTTCATGTCTCAGTGCCTCTGATCTAGTGAACACAACTTTCTGAACATGAAAGAACTTGCTAAATGTCTGGTTTCTTGTTATGTGGCTGGAATAGAGTTATAAGACTTTTTTACTTACCCATGTCTGCTGAAGTTTGAATTCTTGGCAGTATGATGTTTTTTCTTGCAAGATGAGCAGTTTGCAGAAGATTGGCCCTGTTGCTGTGCCAAAAGAGGTAAATTTTATATCAACTCAAAGCAAGCTTGAATTTGAAACTAGGTCTTCCACTTTTTCAATACTGGACTGCCATTGCCACAGGCATGTGTCCCAAAGGACCCCTGTCTCTGCTGTACCCAGGCTAAGGTTCAGAAGAGCCCAGAAAGACAGGTCTCCTTCACTTCTAGGTTCCCCCAACAGTTTCTTCTTAGCTTTAGAGACTGCATTGAAAATATTCTTGCTCTGCTTTTGTGTTTTGGTTTGGAATGATGTGATGCAGCTCAATGGTTCCTAACCCCAAGTTAATCAGAGGAAGAAACATCTGGGAAGGTCAGTGATAATAAAGTTTATTGTCCTCCTTGGAGCGATTCTGATTCAGTGGGCTCAGGTGGGGCCTGGAAGGTGCTGTTAACATGACTCTGATGTGCATTTTGGGGACCCTCTGATACCACAAACCTTACAGTTTATGGGATGATTCTTTCTGTTTTGTTGGTGATGAAACCAAGGCACAGAGGGTGTGTAACTTGCCCAAGTTCCTTTTGCTGTAATTACTGGAGCCAGGTCTCACATACGGTCCCTCTCCCACAAACCCCTTCCTACATTTTCCAATTCAGTTGTGTGGGTTCTTTCCAAGTAGGTGTTTCCCTCCCCCGTACCTGATTTCTGCCAAAAAACAAAACAAAACAAAACTTTTTGAATTTAATTTATTTCCACACAACATGCTGGCAGCATCCTATTCTAACCACTTACTATTACTGTGAGATGCCTTTTTTTGAGACAGGAACTTGTTCTGTCACCCAGGCTGAAGTGCAGTGGTGATTACAGCTCACTGCAACCTCAGACTACTGGGCTCATGTGATCCTCTTCTCTGAACATCCCAGGTAGCTGGAACTCTTGGCACACATCACCATTCCTGGCTAATTTTTTTATTTTTTGTAAAGATAAGGTCTTGCTATTTAGCTCAGGCTAGTCTAGAACTTCTGGCCTCAAGCAATCCTCCTACCTAGGCCTCCAAAATGGCTGAGATTACAGGAGCAAGCCTGAATGTGGTTCTAAAATGCTTTTTTAAAAATAATAGTAAAAATAAAAATACAGAGTATGGAATGTGGAAAGATACCTCACTTCATTACTGTTATATTTTTACTTCTAAAGTATAATCTAAAATATAATTCATATATAACAAAATCCACCATTTTTAAGCATACCACTCAGCATCTTTTACTGTATTCCAAAGGTTTTTGCAACCATCACCACTACCAAATTACAGAATACTTTTGTAATGCCAAAAAGCATGCCTGTACTTTCTGCCAGTTAATCTCCAATTTCACTGTTTTGGCAGTCCCTGTCAGCCACTAATTTACCTTCTCTCTCTCTGGATATGCTTGTTCTGGCATTTCCTGTATACGGCATAATTCAACGTGGCCTTTTGCATCTGCATCTCTTACGTATCACAATGTTCTCAAGGTTCATCTTTGTTGTACCATGCATTGGTACTTCAATCCTTTTTATGGCCAAATGATATTCCAGTTTATAGTTACACCACATTTTGTTTATCTGCTCATCAAAGGATGGCTGTTTGGGATATTTCCACTTTTTCACTATTATGAATAATGCTGCTGTGAACATTTTTGCACATTTTTTTCAGTGAACATTTGTTTTTAATTTTCTTGGTGATATACCTAGGAGTGCAATTGCTGCCTCATATGTGACTTTATGTTTCACTTTTTGAGGAACTAACAGACCGTTTTCCAATCTCAGGGGCTATACCAATTTACATTCCCACTACTAATATACGGGAATTCTGTTTTCTCCATAACTTTCCAAGCATATGTTGTCTTTTTTGTAAAGTCGTACTGGTGAGTCTGATGTGATATTTCATTTTGATTTAAGTTTACATTTTCCTAATGATGAAAAACATTGAACATCTTTGCATGTGCTTTTTGGCCATTTGTATGTATCCTTTACAGAAATGTCTATTCAAACCTTTTCTCCCATTGTTAAATTGGGTAATTGGGCTTTTTTGCTCAGTTACATGAATTCTTTATATACTCTAGATACTAGACCCTTGCCAGGCATATGATTTGCAAATAGTTCTTCCATTCTGTGAATTATCTTTTAACTTCCTTGGCAGAGTCCTTGGAAGCATGAAATATTTTTTACTTTTATGAAGTCCATTTATCTATTTTGGCATTGCTTGTGCCTACTTAAGAAATGTTTAATCCAAAGTCACAAAGATTTGTACCTATGTTCTCTTTAAGACATCACTTTTGGAATGAGAACTTTCCTGGGTTTTACTGGAGTGGGCATTGCTTATTCATGCCTCCTGTCCATTTCTGATATTTTTCCTGATTGGTATTTATATGTGCTCCATCCCTCCATAGAGCATCTCATGGGCTGGAACAGAGCTCTGGGGACTGGTATCCTTCCACTGACCTTGACGCTGGTGAGAGCCCTGATCATGTGATTCAGCTGGCCTTAAGCCAACTCGAACATATTCCTCAGGACATCTAGAGTAGAAGTCAAGAGCCTCTCTGAGAATACTTGGCAGCCCATGCTGTTCTAAAGCTGGAGCAGACTTCCTTAGTCTATTACAGAGGGAACTGCACGGGTTGACTGGGTCAAATATATGCAGAGTCAAACACCTGCAGTACACTCTGTCTGGAATAGACTGCTTTCATCTCTGGTGTTAGAAAGCAGACCTGCTTTAGGGTTTAGGGAAGGTTGTTCTACATGAATTAGATCCTCTCTAATTATTTTTACTGTATGTATGACTTCTTCCAAGAAACAATGGAAGAATATTTATGTTAGAACTTTTTGTCTATACTTTGTCAATTGTTGTTTGTCAGCAATTTTAAAGTAGATAGAGGAGAGCTCAATGTAAATATATTATTAATACTTAATTATGCTTGATGTCCACTGCCATAAGATCATATTTAATTGTGTATACAACCTATTACTTAGGTATTGTCCTGCTCCTGATGAGAAAACAGACTCAGAAAGATTACAAAATTTCCCTAGGTCACAAATCCAGCGATGAATCGAATAGGAATTAGAAAGCAGTTTCTTTTGGCCTTCAAAGCTTACCTTATACCATTAGATCAAACTGAATGATAGTAGTTTTGTTAGAATAAGTCTCAGAGTGTGGTTCTAGACTGATTTTCCAAGAAAACATTGTGTCATTTTAGTAGTATTTCAAACTTTTAAATTTCAAAGTCTTTTTAAAAATCATACCTTATTGTCTTTGTCCTATTCCATTGTTTTCATTTTTTTCTCAACAGATTCCTATTATTTATCCACTCAATATTTGTTACCTCTCTTCCGTCAATTTTTATTTCTTTGAGTTTTTGTCACCTGTCTTTTTGTTTTATGCTAACAGCTCTTCACTAAGGTATAATTTGCATGGTGTAAACTACAAAAAAAACCTATGGGTACAGCTTAAGGAGTTTTAATATAATTATACATTGTATCATAATACCCATATCAAGATAGAGAACATTTTCCTCTATGCCAAAATGTTCTGACATGTTCCTTGCCAGTCATACTCATCCCCTAAATGAGGAATATATTCTAAATTTTGTCACTGTCTTAGCCCCCCTGTGTTGCTATAAAGGAATACTGGCGACTCAGTTATTTATAAAGAAAAGAGGCATATTTCCATCATAGTTCTGCAGGCTGCACAAGAAGCACGGCACCAACAACTGCTCTTAATGAGGGCCCGAGGCTGCTTTTCCTTGCGACAGAAGATGAAAGGCAACCAGTGTGCGCAAAGATCGTATGGTGAGAGAGGAAGCAAAAGACAGAGAGAGGAACAGTGCAAGACTCTTTTTAACAACCAGCTCTTGCAGGAACTAAAAGAGTGAGAATTCACTCACTACCTTCTCCTAGGGAGGGGATGAATCTGTTCATGGGGGATCCACTCCCATCATCCAACACCTCCCATTAAGCCTAACGTCCAATGCTGGGGATCAAATTTAAACATGAGATTGGAGAGGACAAATGTAAACTATAGCAGCCACGGCAGATTAAGTTTACTTATTTTTGTGCTTCATAACAATGAAATCATTCAGTATCTTCTCCTGTTTTGACTTCCCTCACTTAGGTGGCCATATATGCTACTAATTTGTTTGATTGTGTTTTTCTCTCATTTCATTTTGTTTGGCCTGGTAATATCCTATTTATTGTATAATTATCACACAATTTGATATCCATTTTTCTGACGGTAGACAGGTTTACTTGTTGGTTATTATGTATAAGCAACTATGAATATTCCTGTACAATTCTTTCTGTGAAGATACATAATCATTTCTCCTGGGTGTCTATAGCTAGGGATGGAATTGCTCAGTAAAAGGCTGAAGATGGACACAGAGTTTTGCAAAAAGGTTGTATTATTTTACATTTCTATGAAAAATGTAGGCTATTTCCAGTTGCTCTACATTGCCACACACTCAATATTATCAGTCTTTTAAATTTTAGCCATTCTACAAGGTGTGTAGTGATATCATCTATTTTGGTTTCACATGCCTATTGGTCATTTAGATATCTTCTTGTAAATTGGAAAATTGTCAGATTTTTCCGATTATTGATATACTGGGTTGTTTGTCATTTTCTTTATGATCTATTGGAGTTGTTTACATATTTGAATAAATCCGTTGTTTCATATACATATATGTGAAGCATTGATGTTGAGAGCCTCTCTGACAATGCTTGGCAGCCCATGCTGTTCTAAGGCTAGAGTGGACTTCCTCAGTCCGTGACAGACAGAGGAAACCATAGAGTTTGGACCCAGTCAAGATTATATACATACATTTGCAATATAATTTATAATTATGTAATATATATATGCAGCATGCACATATATTGCAAATAATGATTCTTGGTCTCTGGATAGCTTTTGCCTCGTTAAACACTAACCTATTATAAGCAGAAGCTTTCTAAAAATGAAGTACAATCTAATTGATTTCTTATTAAGGTGAGTGCTACAATATGTAGTCTAAGAAGTAATTTCCTATGTCAAGTTCGTGAAAATAATTTCAATTTTTCTTTACAAGTTTTCTAATTTTAATGTTCACATTTTAAATTAATTTCAATGTATGGTAGAAAGTGGTTTTTACTATTAACTTTTTAAAATAGGAAATATTTTTTCACTCAAGGAATTTCTATTGAAAAGTCTTTCACATCCCCAGTGAAGGGCATTGGTGTCTTTGTTTTAAAACTGTACATATGTGGGCATATTGTTTACATAACTATACATATGTGGGCATATTGTTTGAATCTGTATTCTTTTATTTTGATAAATTTATGTATACTTACATCTATACCATATTTTTAATTTTTAATTTTTTTTTCCTGCAACCTCTGCCTTCTGGTTCAAGCAATTCTCCTGCCTCAGCCTCCAGAGTAGCTGGGACTATAGGCATGTGCCACCTTGCCCAGCTGCTTCTCCTTGTGACAGAAGATGAAAGGCAACCAGTGTGTGCAAAGATCGTATGGTGAGAGAGGAAGCAAAAGAGAGAGAGAGGAACAGAGCAAGACTCTTTAATAACCAGCTCTTGCAGGAACTAAAAGAGTAAGATTTCACTCACTACCTTCTCCTAGGGAGGGGATGAATTTTTGTATTTTTAGTAGAGATGAAGTTTCACTATGTTGACCAGGATGGTCTGGATCCCTTGACCTCACAATTTACCTGCCTTGACCCCCTCAAAGTGCTGGGATTATGGGCATGAGCCATCATGCCTGGCCTTAGTTTTTAAATTATTGTAACTCTAAAATGAGTTTTGAAATCTAGCAGAGTAAGTCTTCCTACTTTTTCAAGACCAACTTGCTTATTCTAGATTATTTGATTTTCAAATACATTTTGAAATTAGGTTTTACATTTATTTAAAAACTCCAATTAAAAATATTAATCAGAATTATGTTGATTTGATATCCTTACAAAATTGAGTCTTCCAATCCATGAACATAATGTATATTTCTCTATTTAGTCTTCTTTAAGTTCTCTCACCAACAGCTTTTAGGGGCTTTGTACCTGCTGCATTATATGTATTCATGTATTGCATGTGTCATATGTTATTTAAAAAGTTTTCAATTTTACCAAATGCCTTTTCTGCATATGTCAAGGTAATCATACAGTCTTTCTCTTTTGTACTGATAATATGGCGAATTATTTGGGGTTTTCTGAAAATATAAAAAGATTTATTGAATCAAGCTATGACAGTTTTTAAATATTTTATACTGTTTTTACAACTATACTGAGATATAACTTACATGCAAATTTGCACATAATTAAACTTTATAAATTTAAAAGTTTGAAGAATAAGTATACATCTGTAATCAAGATAGTGGATATAGGCTGGGCACAGTGGCTCATGCCTGCAATCTCAACACTTTGGGGGGCCAAGGCAGGCGGATTACTTGATCTCAGGAGCTGAAGACAAGCATGGGAAACATGGTGAAACCACATCTTTTAAAAAACCCAGAAAATTAGTCAGGCATGGCACAATGTGCCTATAGTCCCAGCTGCTTAGGAGGATGAGTTAGGAGGACGGTTTGAGCCCAGGAGACAGAGGTTGCATCTAGCTGAGACTGTGCCTCTGCACTCCAGTCTGGGTGATAGAACCAGACCTTGTCTAAGAAAAAAAAAATAGATAGTGGATAAATCTACCACTTCCAAAGTGTCCTTGTGTTCCTAGTAATTCCTCCCTCACCTTTCTCCCCCCACCTCAGACAGCCACTGATGGGTGTTCTGTCATAATAGATTAATTTAAATTTTCTAAAGTTTTCTATAAATAGAATCATACACTATGTATGCATTTTTGGTTTATACATTTATATATTTTGGTATTTTGGTTTTACATTCAGAATAATTTTGAGATGTAGCCATGTTGTCAGGTATATTAATAGATCACCCTACTATACTGCAGACATTGAAAAAATGTGCATTCCTTTTCTTTTTCATAAGACCTCCCCTAGTTCAGGCCCTGTCCCTCCAATGATCAGGACAGTCCTCTTTCCAGTTTCATCCCTCCAATGGATTAACAAAGGTCCAAAACAATTACATAGAGAAAGCATTCTCATGTCAACCAACTGTGTTGGAAAAAATGGACATCCATAAACCAAAAAAAGAAAAAAAAATCCACAATCAATGCTGGCAAGGTGATGCAGAAAAAGGAAAACTTTCATATAATTGATGGGAGTGTAAGTTAGTCTAAGCTTTGTTAAAGACAGTGTAGCAGTTCCTCAAAGATCTAGAGGCAAAAATACCATTTGACCCAGCAATCCCATTGCTGGGTATATACTCAAAGTAATAGAAATCATTCCACTTTAAAGATACATGCATATGTATGTTTATTACAGCACTATTCACAACACCAAAGACATAGAATCAACCTAAATGTCCATCAATGATAGACTGGATAAAGAAAATGTGGTACGTATACACCATGGAATACTATGCAGCCATAAAAAGGAATGAGATTATATTCTTTGGAGGGACATGGTTGAAGTTAGAAGCGATTATCCTCAGCAAACTAATCCAGAAACAGAAAACCAAATACAGCATGTTCTCACTTATAAGTGGTCACTGAATGATGAGAACACATGGAAACATGGGGAGAACAACACACACGGGGGCCTGTCAGAAGTGAGGGGTGGGAGGTGGGTGGAGGTAGAGCATCAGGAAGGGTAGCTAATTGATGTTGGCCTTCATAACTAGGTGATGAGATGATCTGTGTAGCAAATCACCATGGCACATGTTTACCTATGTATCAAACCTGCACATCCTGCACATGTACCCCTGAACTTAAAATAAAAGTTGAAGAAAAAAATGAAAAATATTTTAAAAATCCATTTAAACCTCCATACTTGCACTACAATTGAATCAAAATTGATTACAGAACTGAATGTAAACTGCAAAACTAGAAAATTTAAAGTAGAAAACATAAAAGAAAATCTTCATGATATGGAGTTAGGCAAAGTATTCTTAGTTATAATATCAACAAAACTATTAAAACTTTGATCAATCAATCCAACTTTATACAAATTAAAAATTCTTGGTCAAAACAAGACATTATTAACAGAATAAAAAGAAGCTACAGATTGGGAGAAAAATGTGAAAATCACTAATATGAAAAAGAACTTGTGTGATGGTGAATTGTGCGTGTCACTGTGATGGAGCCCCAGGGTGCCAGGACAGTTGTTTCTATGTCATGTATGGGAAGGGGGTTCTGGATGACATTACACTGGAATAGGCAGACTATGTGAAGCAAATTGCCCTCCCTAAGGTGAGCGGCCTCATCCAATCAACCAAAGGACAGAGAAGTAAAAGGCCTAATAAGAAGAAAATACTTTCCGGGGTATCTGACTTTCTGTCTTGGGAATTTCAGTCTCCAGAATCTCATGTTCAAATTTCTGTGTTTGTGTAATACACACACACACACACACACACACACAAACATGCCATATCCCTATATACACATACACACATGTACATGCCATATACATATACATACATGTATATTAAAATATATGTACACACACACACACTTCATAGGTAAGAAGGCTGGATTGTATTTTGTAAAGCTCAGCCAGTCATTGATAATCGTTGAAGCTGACCAGTGATTATGGGGATGATTCTGTCTCTTTTTATACTATGTAGTATAAAATTTTAGTATATGGTTAGTATATGATTCTGTCTCCTTTTTTATACTATTGAAGTTCTACATTTGAAGAAGTAGGATAGACTAATAGCTGCATTTCTCTACATACACTTCAAAGCCCTAGGGATTAACAGAGAGTCAAAAACACCACCCATAATCCTGCCCCCAACCAGGGCTAGGAAACACTGTGGACCCCAGGTAATTTTATTTAGCTGGGTCTGGGAGCCACACAACAGCACAGGGAGCAGAAAACACTATGCAAATAGAGGCCAGCATAGCAGAGAGGGCCTGTTCATGACAGAATGCAGATAAAACCATTCTCATACAGCAAGTGTGGAGAAACTCAGAACATGACTGAGACCTGGTGGATCAGAATCCTGCTACTGGGGAATTGAAAGGCAGAGGCTTCACAGTGCAGAAGACCAGAGGGGCCAATCATTGAAGGGAAGACTTTTTGGGAGACCAAAAGGCCTGGACATAGGAAGTAACCTCTGGAGACTTGTGGTGAAGAGAATGAATGAAGTAACTGGTAGAAATTAAAGGTCCTGGTAGAACAAAATAGAATCCCAGAATGAGAGCACACATGCCTGTCCCCAAAACTAGACAGTATTTCCTAAAATTTCAAGAAAAACTCATTTCTGGCAAGTACTGTAAATGCAGTGATGCTATCCATGTATCAAGACAGTGGGAAAAGTTCACTAAGCCTGCAAAACTCAGTAAGACCAGATTCCCTAATGAGGACTCTCTTAAGGATAAATTCCACTCAACAAGTGATACTTTGGACACACTTTTGAACAGCTCATATGCATCAACCTATATAATTGTAGATTTAAACCAAAAACCAAGGTGGGGACAGGTGGGACACATAGGCTGTCACTTTATGTTTGGGTTGAAATAACAAATAAGAAATGGCAGGTAAAGAAGTTAGAGAAGAGGAAAGTAATGTCTTTGATTGTCATAGTGGTACAATTTTGAAGCTGAAAGACGTAATTTAAAATTTATAAACCAAATAGGAGAAGTGTGTCAAGTTAAAAGGGGATTAGTGATGTCAAAACCTTTTTAGTGCAATGTTAAACAGGAGCTCTACAACCCTTCCTAAATAACAAACAAAAGGCACACACATACACAAAAACACAAAAAGAAAACTAATAACATCAACAAAGAAATAGAGTAAGTACAATCTACCACATATGGTAGATATAAACTAAAATATGGAAGAGTTTAGAATATAAACAGGGAAATAGAATGTTTTTTATTAATTTATATTCATATCTGCTAAAACCAATCACAATAAAAGCTTAAAACATTATATGTAGAAAATCCACTATTACAGAGTAATGGGCAAAAACAATTAGAATTAAACAGATTTAAAACTTGCACATTTTAACTAATGGACTAAAATTAATTTTGGATAAAAGTTAAGATTGGGGCAGGAAATAGTCTTTTTCACAACAGAATGTCAGCAAAAACAAAGTAAAATTAATTTTGGATGAATGTTAAAATTTGGGCAGGGAATTTTTTTTGTAAAGAATGCCAGCAAAAACAAGTATATAGTAAAATTTTGAGATGGAAAAAACTTTCAGGATTCATTGATTTTTTGAAGGGTTTTTGTGTCTCTATCTCTAGTTGTGCTCTGATCTTAGTTATTTCTTGTTTTCTGCTAGCTTCTGAATTTGTTTGATCTTGCTCCTCTAGTTCTTTTAATTGTGACAATAGGGTGTTGATTTTAGATCTTTCCTCATTTCTCATGTGGGCATTTAGTGCTATAAATTTCCTTCTAGACACTGCTTTAAATGTGTCTCAGAGATTCTGATACGTTGTGTCTTCATTCTCATTGGTTCCAAAGAACATCTTTATTTCTGCCTTCATTTCATTATTTATCCAGTAGTCATTCAGGAGCAGGTTGATCAGTTTCCATGTAGTTGTGCAGTTTTGAGTGAATTTCTTAATCCTGAGTTCTAATTTGATTGCACTGTGGTCTGAGAGACTGGTTCTTTTGCATTTGCTGAGGAGTGATTTACTTTCAATTATGTGGTCAATTTTAGAATAAGTGAGATGTGGTGCTGAGAAGAATGTATATTCTGTGGATTTGGGGTGGAGAGTTCTGTAGATGTCTATTAGGTCTGCTTGGTCCAGATCTGAGTTCAAGTCCTGGATATCTTTGTTTATTTTCTGTCTCATTGGTCTAATATTGACAGTGGAGTGTTAAAGTCTCCCACTATTATTGTGTGGGAGTCTAAGTATCTTTGTAGGTCATTAAGAACTTGCTTTATGTATCTGTGTGCTCCTGTATTGGATGCATATATATTTAGGATCGTTAGCTC